>ML306581.1:0-48136 GCA_005239505.1 Nicotiana paniculata | reverse complement strand
TTTTTGAACCTATCTTCACCCTTTTAGGCTTAGGAACTTGTAGTTTAGCTAAACACCCCCACAGTTTGAAGTATTTCAAGCTGGGTTTCCTTCCTTTTCATTTTTCGTATGGGATGGACTGTGTTTTACTGTGGGGTACACGGTTGATTATTTGGTTTGCTGTAAGTATAGCTTCCCCCCACAAGTTCTGTGGTAAACCAGAACTTATTAACAAGGCATTCATCATCTCCTTTAATGTTCGATTCTTTCTTTCCGCAATTTCGTTAGATTGAGGAGAGTACGGGGCAGTTGTTAGGTGAATAATGTCATTTTCCAAACATATTTGTTCAAAAGGAGATTCATATTCTCCACCCCTATCACTTCTTATCATTTTGATCTTTTTGTTAAGTTGTGTTTCAACTTCATTTGTGTATTTCTTGAATGCATCAATTGCTTCATCTTTACTACTAAGTAAGGAAACATAGCAAGATCTCGTACTATCGTCAATAAAAGTGATGAAATACTTTTTCCCATTGCGAGATGGCGTTGATTTCATGTCGCAAATATCTGTGTGAATTAAATCTAAAGGACTTGAATTCCTTTCGATAGTTTTATACGGATGCTTAGCATACTTTGATTCCACACAGATTTGACATTTTGAGTTAATGCAATCAAATTTTGGCAATACTTCCAAATTAATCATTTTCCGTAATGTTTTGAAGTTGACGTGGCCTAAGCGTGCATGCCATAAAGTGTTTGACTCAACTAAGTAAGAAGAAGCTTCAACTTTATTGATAGGAATAACTATTACATTTAGCTTAAAAATGCCCTCATTCAGGTAACCTTTGCCTACATACATATCATTCTTACTTAAAACAACACTATTGGAAACAAATACACACTTAAATCCATTTTTGACAAGAAGTGCTGTAGATACTAAATTCTTGCGAATTTCTGGAACATGGAGAACTTGATTTAAAGTCACAATTTTTCCGGATGTCATCTTCAATGCAATCTTGCCAATTCCCTCGATTTTGGCCGTAGATGAATTTCCCATGAAAAGAGTTTGTTCGGGTCCTGCAGGAGCATAAGAAGAGAATAAATCCTTGTTTGCACAAATATGACGGGTGGCACCAAAATCAATCCACCACTCTCTTGGATTTCCTACCAAGTTGTATTCAGACAACATGGAACACAAGTCCTCCACTTCAACCACATTTGCTTGATTCTTCTTCTTTTGTGACTCTTTCTTTGGAGCGCGAAAATCTATGGCCTTATGTCCGGGCTTTCCACAGTTGTGACAACTACCTTTGAACTTTTTCTTGTTCGGGTAATTCTTTGGTCCAGATGCCTGCTTTCTCTTCTTTTTATTTCCCGGTGCTTCCTCAACAATGTTAGCTCCCATTATTGCCGAGTAGCCACGTGACTTCTTTTCAGCATTTTTGTTGTCTTCTTCTATCCTTAGACGAACAATTAGATCCTCAAGTGCCATCTCTTTGCGCTTGTGCTTCAAGTAGTTCTTAAAGTTCTTCCATAAAGGAGGTAACTTTTCAATGAAGGAAGCAACTTGAAACGCCTCATTTAGGACCATACCTTCAGCAACAAATTTATAATTAATAACACTATTAATATTATTAATAAAATTATTGACTCGGTTCATAGCTTCAGCAAGGAGGTCATGCACGATGACTTGTAATTCTTGGACTTCAGTGATGACCGACCTAGTGTCAATCATTTTAAACTCCAAAAATTTTGCAGCAACGAACTTCTTAAGTCCAGCATCCTCGGTCTTGTACTTTTTCTCAAGAGCGTTCCATAACTCTTTTGAAGTTTCCATGACACTATAAAAATTATATAAGCCATCCTCCAAACAACTTAAAATGTAATTTCTGCATAAGAAATCAGAGTGTTTCCATGCTTCAATAACCACAAATCGTTCAGCCTCAGGAGTATCTTCTCCAATGACTGGAACATCCTCCTTGATGTATCGTTGCAGGCTTAGCGTAGTTAGATAGAAAAACATCTTCATCTGCCAACGCTTGAAGTCTGTACCAGAAAATTTCCCGGGTTTTTCTGCCGGTGCCATTGTATGTGCTGGTCTTGACGAAGCAGCAGCACTCGATGAAGCACCCGTTCCAGCAGTACTTCCATTAGTTTGGTTTTCATTCGTCATGTTTCTGTTAAGTTGGAAACAAACAGAACTTTGTTAAATCAGTGAAGTTTTGATATCTTCAAACTGAATACCAAACCAAACATACAACACGTAACAATGGTGAAGTTTTTATATACTTCAAACCCGTACGTTTATTAGTCCGGTAAAGTTTTGATATACTTTAACTCGGACAGAACAATTATTGGAGTAGAAATAACAAGGCTTTAGTCTCCAAACCAAATATATATAACACTTCAATATAAATTTCACCACAGAAACGCTAATTAAAATTCCTTAAGCTTATTATCGCCTCTGTGTTAAAACTAGAAAATCAGAAGAACTGTTAGAAGAAACAGAAAATATATATAAACGATAAGAAATATTCCGAGTCCACAATTTTCTTGTGTGTCCTTAAGGAATTTTAACCCCCTCACAAGTTTCCAAGGTAATGGATTAAATCCTCCCAGGATGAAACGGAATAACCTTCCTGTAACAGTGGCAATACAAACTGCAGGATACCAACAAACTCAAAATATGGAGCAAACTCACACTTACGAATTTGAGAGAGAGAGAGAGACTGCGAAGTAGAATGTAGTATTTAGAATGAAATTCTCGATTTTTTCAGTGAGTGGAAAAAGAAGCCATGCCTCAGAATTTATAGGCAATTATTGAAAGAGGTGTGATGTCTGTTAAGGAAAAAGTGTTTGTTCAGGAAGGAAAACAACGTTCAGCAATAAGCAGCATTTTTTTGGATTTCAGTTAATTCCGTTAATGAACTGACTGACATTTAATTAATTATTAAATTATTAATTAAATAAACTTTGTCCAAAAAATAATCTTATCAATCGATCATTTGACAAATCCAAATCCAAATCATATATTTATACAGACAAGTGTAGTTGTCTTTCACCAATGTGGCACAAAGTTCATGACAAAAGCTCACTTGATTCAAATTTTTATTTTCCTCCATTTTATTTCCCACCATTTCCCAATTCACACTCTTAGACTTTTAAGCCCAATGCTTAAAGTCTTTAAGCCCAATGCTTAAATTCCAAGAATAACAACTGCCCATACACCATTTGGGCGGCGGCAACCCCAGTAGGCGGTGGCCGACGTCTCGAGCGAGGTCAAAGCTGGTGGTTTTGGGCGCCACCTGGCACGTATATGGGATCGTACTAATTGTTACTTTGATGGTGCAGGTAGAGGTTGGTGCCAAACCGGTGATTGTGGTGGATTCTTAGAATGCAAAGGGTGGGGTAAACCACCAAACACTTTAGCCGGATACGCGTTAAACCAATTCAGTAACTTAGATTTCTGGGATATTTCTGTAATCGATGGATTCAATATTCCTATGTCTTTTGGCCCGACTAAGCCTGGCCCTGGAAAATGTCATGGAATTCAATGCACAACCAATATAAATGGTGAATGCCCTGGTTCACTTAGGGTACCTGGAGGATGTAACAACCCATGTACAACATTTGGAGGACAACAATATTGTTGCACACAAGGACCATGTGGTCCTACTGAGTTGTCAAGATGGTTCAAAAAAGATGTCCTGATGCCTATAGTTATCCTCAAGATGACCCAACAAGTACTTTTACATGCACAAGTTGGACTACAGATTATAAGGTTATGTTCTGTCCTTATGGAAGTGCTCACAATGAAACAACTAATTTCCCATTGGAGATGCCTTCAAGTACTCATCAAGTGGCTAAGTAGATCAGATTGAGTGGAGCTAGCTAGCCATCTCTTTGTTGTTTAATTTGTTTGAAGTTACGTTGGTCATTCTCTTTAATTTGTCATAATTACACACATCTCTTATAATTTATTTTCTTAAGGTGGCTATAATCTGAATAACGGTCGATCGATCACATATTGTAATGTGATAATACATCCAAAGAAAGTTACAAAGTAATTTTATTTAGTTCTCTCTCTATTCTCTACGACCAGATAGATATAATTAGAAGGCAGAATTTGTATTTATTAGAAAAAGGGCAAATATCATTTCTGACATGCAGCCGAAATTATTTACGTCCAATAGCTGTAAAAACGTATAAAATTTATATATTTATTGTATATAACATACAGAAATATATAATATATTCGCTATTATTTTGAAAGAAACGATACATTGTCATTTTTCCTTTAAAAAGGGCCCACCGGTCTATGTTACTCAACTCGATGAAAATATCACGGGCTAACCAGTTTTCGGACTGGTAATTAAATAATAGCCAGCATTTTCAAAGTCACTAAAAAATAGCCACTATTTTACTGCAACATGAAAAGTTCCAGAATAATATACTGGAGATTAGTGCACCTGTGTATGAACTTCCAGCATATTATGCTGAAACTGTTGTATATTACGTTGGAAGTTCACATGTAAAAAAATTTGAACTCCAGTATATTATGCTATAATATTTTCCGTATTTGGAACAATATTTTCGTTTAGATTTATCTTTATATGAAAAGTGGCTAAATTTTGATTACTTTTGAAACTGTGGCTGGTTTTTAATTACCACTTATAAATCTGGCTATTTTTTAATTTTATCCCTAAACTCGTATGTAGATGGCACAATACGTTAATAAACTACAAGTCTACAAGCTGCTTAGCAGGACATAGTGACAAATTATTGAGGAAACTACAGAAGCTACCTATTAAAATCAAAGTATTTACCCGTTTTTACCCATTGTTAAACTTATTATAATAAATACCTTTCTAACTAAAACTAATTACCAGCCTACCCATCCCCAGTTTTGTTTGACCATCTGATATTCATTCCTTCTCATTTGAAAGATCCACAATCATGTAAATACCATCATAAACCTCCATCGACATTGCCAAGAGTACTACATCGTAATTATCTTCTTTACAACTGATTATTAGTCATTATCACATAAAAATAATGGATGTAATTTCAAATCTGGAAAAAAAAAATTGAAACTCCATATGAATGAGTTCAAAATGCCAGATCTGATTTTTTATAGTGTTTTACTATTTTAATTCGTTAGTTATTGTTCTTTGATGTGTAGATTGTACCTTTGATGCTGGTTTTTGGAGATTTATTGTACAAAAATTTAAATTCACCATTGAAGGACCTTGAAGCTTGAAACTCATAACTTGGTTTGTTTGAGTTTTTAATTGTTTTGATCCGATCCTGCATGAGTTTGTTTGGAAAGTTGATTGGAGGTTGTAGCTAAAGTTTTAGTCAATTTGGTGGAAATTTTGTAGTAGATTTTAGAAATTTGGGTTGAAATATAGTTGAACCAGAGAAGAAGACGAATTTGTATTGTATACCCAAATAGTATATAAATATACCATTTGGTATACAATTTATTCCAACTATATACCCTATTAGTATAGTTATATACTATATTGGTATCATATGCTAGTTGAATCATTTTTTGGTTGTATTAGCTGCATTTAATTATTAAAATATTTAATTTTCTTTTAATAATAGTAATGTAGTACAATATCTTGAAATACGTTATTATATTAATATGTGGTACACTATTTTTTTATTTTTCTCTTTATGCATGTGTGTTATGTAATAGTAGTATAGTCATATAGTTGCCGATAATTAACCAGTAAAACTGTATACCATGTTGGTATAGTTATATGGCATATTGGTATCATATGGTAGTTTGAACATTGTTTTGGTTGTTTTAGTTACATTTTAAGTGAATTATATTATGAAGTTATTTATATGAACATGATTTGCAGTGCTGTAATTTTTGTGTGCTAATGGACATAAATTATGTGTATTATGTAATAGTTTTTAAAGTTATGGGAAATTTTTCAAACGATCCCATACAACTATATACCCCTGTTAGTATGAATGAGCAAGTTGTTTTGCGAATATTTAGCTTGCAATACAAGCATGTAATTTTCTCATACTTTTATTATGTCCTTTAATATTTTGGTACATTAGTATAGTCGCAGATAGTTGTAGCAATATTCTAGAGCAATCATATGCTCTGTTGGTATACATACATACCATATTGGTATCACATGGTACTATAAGTTTTTTTCTACTTATACTTTTATTGCATTTTTTAATATTTTATTATCATTTTTATTCTAACTAGTATATATGGAGATTTGGTTGTTGTAGATTATATTTTCTTGCTCTATAACTGGTTGTATTACTGCTAATGAAAGAGTGTGTATTGATATTTATAGGGAAGGAGATCAAATTTTGCATGGAAACCACGTGTTGATTCTTAGAATCTGATTATGTAATTTATGATGCTCAGCAGTAGTCAGTGTGATATTCAGTGAATTAGGTACCCGACATGGATGGTGATGGCTTCATCGGGGTCAGGAACCACTACGTGTTTGTCAACCCAATTGCAATCTTTTTTGACCGTGGAGAGGACTTCTTTAGTGATCGAGCATATGTATATCGAGACCTCCTCACACTGGCCTTGTACGGAGGAAGATTTTTCAAACTTGAAATCGGCGGTGGCCGAGCATCCTCCGTGGATGAACATTTTCAAAGGGGGTTCTGGTACTAGTTCATTGATAACAGTACGCGAAACAGCTTCTTCGGCCTCAGTAGTCGGCCGCGAAGTAGAAAGGTTTTTTTTTTGGGGAACAATTTTTGAAGCCTTTTCCATTTCTTTAAAAATAGAGGAAGAGAGGAAGATGAAGAAGTGAACTTGTTGTCTTGAGGTGAATATGAACAAGAGTTCTTGCAAATGATCACAAATAACGAAAGTAAAACTGCTAGAAAGTGTCGAAATTTCGAAGGTACGAGGGTAGAAGGTTTGGATGTAAGGTTGGAATGAACAAAGGAAGAGGTATTTATAGTATTTCAATGGCGGTTCACATCCAGGAATGGACGACCGGCTGCTGACATGCATTTAATGCCATTAAGACTTGACTGACGAGACGTTTCGTTTGTTTTGTCGTTTCTGTTGTGGGGGTATCGAAGTAAGAATCATAAGCTCATGTCATTTCTCGTAGTCTAATATTCGAAAAACGAGGGGACTATCTGTATACGGTCAAAATCAAGCTCGCCTACGACATGGTAGGTCAGGCTCGGAACATGGCAATAAAGGACTGAAGATCGACCCCAAGTCCCACCTCGCTAGAACCCGAGGTCAGAACGCCTACTTTCGAGAATATCGAGGTCTTGATCCCGGAATCGATCCTAGCCCCGAACGAGCTCGAAGAAACATTGTTAGTATAGCCAATAGAAGATCAAAATATCCGTGACTGGTCGGATATTACGACGGGAATCTCGGCACGTATCAATAAGGAACCGGCAATCGACAAATCAAGAGATTTTTTTACCTTTTATAAAATTGTACCTAAAGTAGGACTCTTCTACTATATAGAGGGGGTCTGATAATTCATTTAGTATACAATGTAACATGCATTCCAAAGCAATACATTATTATTTTTCACTTTAAGCTCTTATTTTTCTGTATCCTGATACCGGTCGAAGTGCATCCAGATCGAGGGTGGCTAACCTTCCAAGATTGAAATTGTCCAATTTGTGTGATTTAAATTTACTTTATCATTGTTTATTTCAATTGAAACTTAATTTATCACTTTGTGTCAAGTTAATATACATATCCTTAAAACCACCTACAAATTTAATTATTATCCGATTTTGAGGGTAAACACATGATTTATACAATTTTTGGATGGCGAATTAGTTTCAATTGACCTACCAATTTTATATTTTGCCCCCAAAAAACCTAAACGAGGCGGCCACACCTGTATACTCTTTTGTAAGTTGGTCACACGATAAAATTAGTCAACTTTATGGCACTACATTAATCTATTGTTTGAATCAACATTTTCCTAGTTGATCACGCCCAATTATGCCTTATAAAAAGGACTAAACGGCCGTTGCAAATATAAGCCGGCTTAAAAGTTCGGAGTCGAATCCCACTGGGAATTAACGTACTAATCACAACTTTTATTCAGCAAGAATCCAAGTAATCAACTTCCAACAAGATTGAATAATGACTTGAGTGTTTACTAACTAATAAAAAGGTAATTAAAACTATCATTTTATTACTAACAAAGCAACTGTTGTAGACAAGATGAAAAAGATCTAGAGTTACGATTTCCCCTCTTATCGGAATCTTCCCTGCTATGTCTGCTACAAATTTTCCTAGATACTCTCTACCGATCGTGAGCACTTTAGGTGTCGTAATTCTCTTCCGAGAAAATACAACAATTTACTAAATGTATTCTTCCGAATTACGCTATCTAGCACTAGTTTACCGCTCACTACAATCACACCAAGGTTTCGTTATTTCTAAGCCTACCTTTAAACCCTCTGTATTGATCTCTCATATATGTTAGGAGTGATGTTGTTCAACAACTACCCAAATATGTACCCTTTTCCAATTAATACACACTAAGTAGGCATAGCCAATTGAGGGCCTTTCAATAAACCACAATAATCACGTAGTTGAACAAGTAGTGAAAATTCAATGCCAAATTTATATTAAACACAACAAAGATTCATCCTCCAAGAGGTTCCATCAAACCCTAGAATAAAGAGTTTAGCTACTCATAATTGTTTTCACAATCACAATATAAGAATTCATCTCGACGATAAAAAAGAAGGAAGAAAGATAAAAACTCATTTCTGAATCTTCCGTCTTGTTCCTTGCCTATTCTTGCCTTCAAAATTCTTATAAGAACCAAGATACCCTCTTTTTGGGCGAGCTGGGCTTCATATAGGTCAAGGATGGTTGCCTCTGGAATTACAATTTTAGCCTTGGAATACTTTTTCTCGGGAGGACGTGTGGGGCCGCGCACCTAGGCAGGTGACCGCGCATCTGGCCGCGCACTTTGGCCAGTTTCTGCTTGACTTGTGCGGCCGCGCACCTGGGCAATTTTCTGCACTCTTCTTCGTTCTTCTTTTTAAGTGTTATAACCTCCTTCGATCCTCAAACGGACTCCCAATTTACTCCATAAGCCTTTACTTGGCCTTCAACGCTCCATATTAGCTCCAAAACCTCATCATAGCCCGGAATTTCTCCTGCAAGGCATAAAATTCTCAATTAGAGAAATTTACTATCATTTAACACTCAAACATCAGTAAAGTCCAGCCAATTTAGAGTGCAAATAGTGTCCAAACTACATAATATAGTCTACTATCAATACCCCACACTTAAACCATTGCTCGTTCCCAAGCAAACAAAACCACACTTTACATAGACACAACCTCACTATGAAACTTTCCTAATTCTTCACACCAAGAATATTTCAAATAGACTAAGCACATGAGTGTAACATCTTCACCTCAAGAATTGACTCACAAGCACCACACATTACTCACAACTTACTCACGTACTCTAACACAGAGGCCAAGAATTACATTTCCTTCATGAATCAAGCGCCCTCTCACAACAAAAGAGAATCGTTCCACAATTAATAAAATTCACGAACAATTAAGAACTTCAAGATAGACAGAATTCACTCACTCTCAGAAATGATATTCATATGCCACAAAAAATGCACCATAGGCTTGACCGTAGTGTACTACTCTACTAATTGAGTTCATTGAGACAAGGATCAAGCAGGACCTCTAACTGGTTGTAATGTAGGCTGCGGGACGGGTAGGATACATTTAGATAAAAGAGTGACTACACCTCCCTAAGCACTTTAATACTTACTGTCACGACCCAAAACCAACCCGGTCATGATGGCGCCTATCGTAGAACTAGGCAAGCTGACACACTCCCAAACAATTCGATATTTCTTTAAAAATTAGATAATAGACTTTTCAAACTGAAATATGCGTGAAAGAGATAAACTCAAAACCAAAATGTGAAAAATAAACCCCAACATCGGGTTTCACTAAGTCATGAGCCAATACTATAATTGTTCCCGAATATAGCAAGACATCATAGTCTGAGAATAGCCAATATATACTAATAGGAAGATAAGGAAGGAGAAAGGCAGGACTGCAATTTCCAGGCAGTTACCTCGCTATCTCCGATGAAAGTCCGCAACTGGAATACTCAACAGACGCTACCGTGGCCTGAGATAGCTGAATCTACACACAAGGTGCAGGGGGTAAGGTGAGTACACCAACTCAGTAAGTAACAAGTCCAATCTATGGACTGAGAGGTAGTGACGAACTAAACCTCAACAAATAAGCATAATTAAATTGTACAGTAAAATAGGCATGCTTTCCATTCGAGTATTCAGCTCAAGAAGTAAAGTAAATGCATATCTGAACAATGTAAAGTAATAAGCTCAGCATATCTCTAAGTGCCAATGCACAGAATAAATGAAAATGTACCATGTACCTCCACTCTCAAGTGCTCGAACACTCGGTACTGTATATGGCCATCCGGCACAGGGAAGATCCATCCCGCAATATAAACATCACTGACAATAGTGGCTCAGTACCGAGGAAGGCCATTCCAGCGCTATTGAGAAGATCCATATCCAGGTATAAATACTTCGGAAAAGATATATTTCCAGGGAAGATCCATCCCTCAAAATATCATCGGCGCTCACAGGGGGTGTGTTACAGATTCCGGAGGGGCTCCTACAACCCAAGAGCTATCAAAATCATCAATATAACCACTTCGGCGTGCAGCCCGATCCCATAACTATCACTCATAATCAGGCTCTCGGCCTCACTCAGTCATCACTCTCCAGTCTCAACACACGGGCTCACAATTCCATGAAACTAGTCTGAAACAATGATATGATGTGCCAAATACTGAGACTGAGACATGATATGATATTCATGAATAAGACTGAGTACAGAATATCAATGAAATTAATGAGCTGACAGCAAGAAATGACCACTCGGGTCTCAACAGTATTGGCGTGAAGCCCAAACAGGATATCTAGCATGATTTACAACACATCTACTTAATCACATGATAGAAACACGGATATCCACAAGAAAGAGTCACTAAGTGGTGCCATGGAATGAACCAGTCCACAATTCTCACGGTGCACGTCCTCACGCCCGTCATTTGTCATGTGCGTCACCTCAATACTAATCACATAACACATAGCTTGGGGTTTCGAACCCTCAGAACCATCTTTAGAAGTGTTACTTACCTCAGTCAAGAAAAAATCCTACTCCGCGACGACCTTGCCTCTCGACTCGGCCTCCAAACATCCCGAATCTAACCAAAATCAATACAATGTATAGGCCAAGGAAACAATTCCACACGAAAAACTATCAATTTCAACTAAAATCTCGAAACTCACCCAAACCCGGCCCCCGGGCCCATGTCTCGGAATCCGACAAAAATAACAAAACTAGAAAGCCCATCCACTCACGAATCCAACCATACCAAGTTTATCAAAATCCGACCTCGTTTGACCCCTCAAATCCCCAAATCAAACTCTCAAATTACCAAGCCCTAATTCCCTTCAATTTCATCCCTAATATCTACTGATTGCATGCTTATACAACTGAAAATTACTATAATCACGAGTATTAAGCTCAAATAACTTACCTCAATGTAAACCCCCTTGATTCCCTCTTCAAAACTCTCCAAAAAACTCCAAAACCGATTAGAAATTGTGAAAAATGACCAAAAATTCGCGAAGGGTTCAATTTATACTCTCTGCCCAGCAAAGCCGCATTTGCGGTCAAAATGCCCGCTTCTGCGATGCCGCACCTGCGGAAAAACCATTGCAAGTGTGGATTCCACTTACTCCTCAAAATCCGCATCTGCGACCAACATCTCGTACTTACGGTCCCGCAGGTGCGCTCCAATACTCGCACATGCGCATCTAGTCCAAACAACTCTTGCCCGCATCTGCGAGCCCCTTTCCGCTTCTGCGGACCTCGCACCTGCGCTCCCCCTTTCATAGGTGTGGAAAAACACCAGCAACTCCCAAACCAGCAGAATCAGCAGTCCTTTAACGCCAAAAAGCATCTTGTGGACCACCTGAAACATACCCAAGGCCCTCAGGACCTCCACCAACAACACCAACAAGTCGCATATGAACTTAGTTGAGCCCTCGAAACACTCAAAACAACATCAAAATGTCAAATCCACCTCGGATTCAAGCCTAAACTTCCAATTTTCGCAAAAGATGTCGAAACCCATCAAGACTTGTCCGAATAACCTCAAATTTTGCACACACATAACAAATGACTCTACGAACCTACTCCAACTTCTGGAATTCCATTCCGATCCCAATATCTAATTTTCCACTGCCGATCGAAAATCATCAAATTTCTAATTTCGCCAATTCAAGCCTAATTCTACCACGGACCTCCAAATTATGCTCTGAACACACTCCTAAATCCAAAATTATCTAACAGAGCTATCCGAACCATAAAACCCCAATCCGAGATCGTTTACTCATAAGTTAATTTTCGGTTGACTTTTCCAACTTAACTTTCTAAATAAGAGACTAAGTGTCTCATTCCACTCCGGACCCGAACCAACCAACCAGATGCAACATAATAAAGCTGAATAACACATAAGGAAAAAGAAATGGGGGAAACAGGGCTATAACTATCGGAACGGCCGTCTGGGTCGTTACATCCTCCCCTTTTTAAACAAATGTTCGTCCTCGAATGAGTCTAGAAACATACCTGGAGTCTCAAATAGGTGTGGATATCTGCTCAGCATCTCCTCCTCGGTCTCTCAGTCCCCCCCCTCTCCACAGGCTGGCCTCTCCACTGCACTTTCACTGAAGCTATATCCTTTGATCTCAACTTCCGAACCTACTGATCCAAAATAGCCACTGGCTCCACATCATAAGTCATATCACCCTCCAACTGAACCGTGTTGAAGTCCAAACATGGAACGGATCGCCAACATACTTCCGAAGCATGGAAACATGAAATATCGGCTGCACACTCGACAAACTGGGTGGCAGAGCAAGCTTATAAGCCACCTCCCCTATCATGTGAAGCACCTCAAAAAGCCCAATGAACCGGGGGCTCAACTTGCCCCTCTTCCCAAAACTCATAACACCCTTCATGGGTGATACCTTCAGAAAAACCTTCTCCCATACCATGAAATATACATCAGGAAACTTCCTGTCCACATAGCTCTTCTACCTAGACCGCGCTGTGCGAAGCCGCTCCTGAATCAATTTCACCTTATCTAAAGCATCCTGCACCAAGTCTGTACCCAAAAGCCTAGACTCGCCCAGCTCAAACCAACCTACCGGAGATCTACATTGTCTCCCATATAAAGCCTCATACAGAGCCATCTTAATACTCGACTGATAACTGTTATTGTAAGAAAATTCCGTGAGCGGTATAAATTGGTCTCATGAACCCCCGAAATCAATGACACAAGCGCGCAATATGTCCTCCAAAATTTGAATAGTGCGATCGGAGTGCACGTCTGTCTGAGGGTGAAAAGTTGTGCTCAACTCAACCTGAGTACCCAACTCTCGCTACACGGCCCTCCAATACTTCGATGTGAACTGAGTACCTCTATCTGAAATGATGGAAATTGGGACACCATGCAGACGAACAATCTCTCGAATGTAAATCTCAGCTAGCCACTCTGAAGTGTATAGAGTACCAATAGGAATGAAGTGCGCGGGCTTGGTCAGTCGATCCATAATAACCCAAATAGCATCAAACTTCCTCGAAGTCCGTGGGAGTCCAACTACGAAGTCCACGATGATCCGCTCCCACTTCCACTTCGGAATGTCTAATCTCTGAAGCAAGCCACCCGGTCTCTGATGTCATACTTAACCTGCTAACAGTTGAGACACCAAGCTACAAATCCGACTGTATCCTTCTTCATCCGCCTCCACCAATAGTGTTGTCTCAAATCCTGGTACATCTTCGTGGAACCCAGATGTATGAAATACCGCGAGCTATGGGCCTCCTCAAGAATCAACTCCCGAAGCCTATCTACATTAGGTACACATATCTGAGCCTGCATCCTCATCACACCATCATCACCAATAGTCACATCCCTAGAATCACCTCACCGGAACCTGTCCTGAAGAACGAGCAAGTGTGGCTCATCATACTGACGCTCCCTAATACGGTCATAAAGAGAAGACCTGGAGACTATGTAAGACAATACCCGACTAGGCTCCGAAAAATCCAATCTCACAAGATGGGCCGCTAAGGCCTGAACATTCAATGCTAAAGGTCTCTCTGCTGCTGAAAGATATACTAAACTCCCCAAACTCTCTGCCCGACGACTCAACACATCGGCCACCACATTAGTCTTCCCCCGATGGTATAGAATAGTGATATCATATTCCTTAAGA
Source organism: Nicotiana paniculata (assembly GCA_005239505.1). NCBI lineage: Eukaryota > Viridiplantae > Streptophyta > Magnoliopsida > Solanales > Solanaceae > Nicotiana > Nicotiana paniculata. Next base: position 33,800 of record ML306581.1, on the reverse strand, counting down.
AGCTCCAACCATCTCCGCTTATGAAAATTAAGATCCTTCTGCTTAAACATATGCTGAAGACTCCGATGATCAGTATAAATCTCAGAATGTACCCCATACAAATAATGACGTCAAATCTTTAAGGCGTGAACAATGGCTGCTAACTCAAGATCATGCACCGGATAATTCTTCTCATGGGTCTTCAACTGGCCCGAGGTGTAGGCAATCACCCTACCCTCCTGCATCAAGACACAACCAATTCCTATCTTCGAGGCATCACAATACACGGTATAAGAACCTGAAGTTGATGGCAGAGCTAGCACTGGAGCTATGGTCAAAGCAGTCTTGAGCTGCTGAAAGCTCTCCTCACACTCGTCCGACCACCTGAATAGAGCACTCTTTTGGTTCAATTTGGTCAAGGGCGAAGCAATAGATGAAAATCCCTCCACAAAGCGACGGTAATATCCCGCCAAACCAAGGAAGCTCCTAATCTCTATAGCTGAGGACGGTCTAGGACAACTCTGCAACGCCACTATCTTCTTCGGATCCACCTGAATACCCTCACTGGACACCACGTGCCCCAAGAATGCTACCGAGCCAAACCAAAACTCACATGTGGAGAACTTTGCATAAAGTTTCTCCTCCCTCAATCTCTGTAATATAATACTCAAATGTTGAGCATGCTCCTCCTGGCTACGAGAGTACACCAGGATGTCACCAATGAACACAATAACGAAGGAGTCCAAATATGGCTGGAATACAATGTTCATCAAGTGCATGAACGTTGTTGGGGCATTGTTCAGCCCAAAAGACATCACCAAGAACTCATAATGGCCATAAAGGGTCCTGAAAGCCGTCTTAAGAATATCTGAATTTTCAGTTGATAATACCCGGACCTCAAATCAATCTTAGAGAACACCCTCGCTCCCTGAAGCTGGTCAAATAAATCATCAATACGAGGCAAAGGATACTTATTCTTGACTGTGATCTTGTTCAACTGCCTGTAACCAATGAGCATTCTCGTGGAACCATCCTTCTTCTTAACAAATAGAACCGGTGCACCCCAAGGTGACACACTAGGCCGAATAAACCCCTTATCTAGGAGTTCCTGAAGTTGTTCTTTCAATTCCTTCAGCTCCACCGGTGGCATACGATACAGTGGAATAGAAATAGGCTGAGTGTCTGGCACCAAATCAATACCAAAGTCAATATCCCTGTCAGGCGACATGCCCGGCAGGTCTGCAGAAAAAACGCCCAAAAAATCGCTGACCACTGGAACAAAATCGATAGTGGGAGTCTCTGCACTAGCATCCCTCACAAAACCCAAATAATATAGGCAACCTTTCTCAACCATACACTGAGCCTTCAGGTATGAAATCACCCTACTAGGCACATAATCTCTGGAACCACTCCACTCAACCCTCGGAAATCCCGGCATCGCCAAGGTCACGATCTTAGCGTGACAATATAGAACAGCAGGACATGGATATAACCCGTTAATGCCCAATATCACATCAAAATCAATCATACTGAGCAATAACAAATCTAATCGGGTCTCCAGACCCCCAATACACACCACACATGACGGGTACACACTGTCTACAACAATAGTATCGCCCACAGGATTAGACACATGAACAGATGTAACTAATGACTCACGGGGTATATCCAGAAAATGAGCAAAATATGATGAAACATATGAATATGTGGAACCAGGGTCAAATAAGACTGAGGCATCACGGTGACAGACTGAAATAATACCTGTAATCACGGCATCTGAAGCCATAGCATCTGGTTTGACTGGGAGTTCATAGAAACGGGCTTGACCACCACCAGATCGGCCTCCCCCTCTAGAGAGACCTCTAGATGCCTGACCCCCACCCCTAGCTGGCTAGGCGGGTGGTGAAGTAACTGGAGCTGAAGTCTAGGGCTGACTCTTCTGCTGAGATGAACCTCTCGTAAGGCGGGGACAAAATCTTTTGATATGACCCAAATCTCCACACTCAAAGCAACCTTTTCCGGAAAATGGCGGTGGGGACTGAAGGGAACCCCGAGCACCAGGATATCCACTAGAATAACCAGACATAGATGAAACATGATCTGATGGTGCATGAGTCAAACTCTAAGCTGTAAGGGCACTGAGAGATGAATGGCCCTGATGGGAACAGTGAGGGCCTTGGTCAGATGACCCACCATGGTGACCTGGACGAGCTGACTGAGCATGTCTGAATGGACGGCCTTTGTCGTGCTGGAACTGACCTCCAGAAAGAACACCACCAAAACTACCAGATCCTCGAGGCCTCTTGGCCTCCCTCTCAACTCGCTCCTGGTGGCGGACTGACTCTATCTCTCGGGCAATGTCAATCACCTCCTCAAAAGTAGCACCAGACACTCTCTCTCTGGTCATAAGAATCCGAAGCTGATATGTGAGGCCATCCATGAACCTCCTGATCCTCTTCCTGTCTGTAGGAACCAACCAAACAGCATGACGGTCTAGCTCTGAAAATCCCATCTCATACTGCATCATAGTCATATCATCATGACGTAACTGCTCGAACTGTCTGCGCAGCTCCTCTCTGCGGGACTGTGGCACATGCTTCTCTGGGAAGAGAGTGGAAAGTTATTGCTAGGTAAGAGGCGCTACACCAACAGGCCTACACCTATCATAAGCCTCCCACCAAGTAAAGGTAGCTCCTGAGAACTGTAAGTTAGTAAATGAGACCTCACTAGTCTCCATAATACCTGTTGTCCGAAGAATCCGCTAACACTTATCAAAGAAACCCTGGGCATCCTCGCCCTCTTCACCGCTGAAGTCTACCAAACCTCTCCAATATATGCTGCTCGTCATCAGGCATGATTGGAACCACATAATCCTGAGTAGGTGCAACAGGCTGGGCTGGTGGTGCCTGATAACTAGGGATTTTTACCTACTATTTACTCTCTTTGCATGGGTTTTGGGGGGAAAATGCACTAAGGTACTCCCGAAAACTAATGCAAGGTGCTTAATTGCAGGTTTTGGATCAGACTGAGGAAAAGAGGCCAAAATTAACTTAAACAGATCTAAACTTGCACAGCCCAAGGACTCAGCAAAAGCGCTAATAGTGCTATTTATGCACTACAGCGGAAGAATTTCTGCTGGGGCAGAATTATAAGGGCAGCCGCGGATTGAGGTTCAGAGAAATGTATTTTGGCCCTTGTGGAACCGCTGAGAGGGATATAATTTTGCGGCCGCAAAACCTAAAGCACGACCGCGGTTGGAAATCTGCTGAGAACGGAAGGTCATGTTCAGAGACTTTTCAAGAGTGGTCTTTCACAAGAGCGCGGTCAGCGCTAAAATTCTGCTGTCGCGCTATTAACTTTCACTGGGGCGCTCAATATTCCACTGGGAGCGGAAACCAGGTTCAGAGAAGTTCCAGTTGAAGAAGCACGGTTTGCGCTTATAATTGCGCGGCCGCGGAAGCTATTCTGCTGGGGCGCTTAGTTTTCCGCTGACAGCGGAACCTCCGTAGGGGCATTTTTGTCCAGTATTTTCAACTGAGTTTAAATACTTCTTTTTCTCATTTTTAGGGCATCAGATGTTTGTAGAGTTCGTGAATAGTAGCCTTTTTCCTTTTTGAGTAACTTTAGAATAGATTTCACTCTTAATCTTAGATTTTATCTTTGTATTGACATTTATGGCTTTAACTTCATCTACTCTTTTGATTTCTTCCTTGAATATGAGTAGCTAAACCCATTAGCTAGGGTTGTGACCCAACCCTAGCGTGGGTATCTAATGGGTCTTCAATTTTAGGGTTTACTTGTTAGTGGGTCAGTGATATTTAGCTATTTTCATGCTTAATCTATTGAATTAGTGGTTGCAAACACTGATTCATACCTTTTTTACTAGGGTTGTTCTTGAGAAAGATGACCCAAGTCTAGGTAAAATAGGCTAACAAGGAGTTGGGGTGAATTCAGGAGATTGATAGCCCCAATTAAAGGGTAGAACCTAGAGATTGTAACTTGAGCCAATTTCACTTGCTTTGTTGAAACACCCAATTAGGCTTGAGAAAGCCAATTCGGGAAAAGTCACCCAAACTACCGAGAGGTATATGGTGAGTAATTGAGTGTGAGGTTATATCACGAGCACATAAACAACAAGTTTATCCTAGATGTTAGACCCTGTTAGATACTCACCTAGGTGTATGTCGCTTCCCTAGTGCCATTTATAACTTGAGAAAACCTTTACCAAAAATATTACACTTAGTTTATTCTTAGTAATTCTTAGCATTATAACTGGTATAGAATCAAACCAACCTATGTTTAGAAGAGTAATTAAGAACAAGATACACTTCCAAATCGAATAGGAACCCAACTCCAATCTTCTAACTCCATGTGGATTTCGATCCCGGAGGCCCACTTTTGACCCCTCAAAGTCAAGTGAATATGTCACCTCACGGGATATTTCGGAGGGGTATAGTGGTGCAGACCAAGCAGAGGCACAATCTCAACCTCGGCCTCTTGTCAATGAGCCTACAACATCGGGCTCTTCAGGTTGCTTGAGTTTGTCTAGTGATACTCCACCTCTTCCGGCCCCCGGTGCAGCAGTTCCATACACCACACCTGCTCCAGTTGATCTTGACAGTGAAGATGATTCCTCAGATGATGGCAGGGGTGGGGATACACAAACAGGGGGTTACTCAGGATCCAGAATCCGATAGTTTGGCAGGACCGTTTTGTCTCCGAACCAGCTTATCACAAGTTTAGAGAGTGGTGGACTCAGAGGTCACTTGTTTTGGAGAGACCATTCATTGAGAGGGACCTTCTACCCCACAACCCAAATGTCAAAAGATAAGGGTGGGGTGGAAATTCTTCACCTGCGGGGTTCAAGAAGCAAATGAGTTTGTGGTCAAAGAATTTTACGCCAATGTGGCCCACATAAAAAAGGGCACATACCTGACCCGGGTTCAGAACAAGAAAATACTTTTCAATGGAGAGGCACCCAATGATTATGCTTGTTTCAACCATGAATATGAGACCCTCTACATGGACAAGGTGAATTTGGGTGATTTAGCTTGCCCGTGACTGGCCTCCATTATTGCTATCCCTGGGACTAATCCGGCATGGCTGACACCAGGAGTTACTATCTTCAGAAACACGCTGAGTTTTGAGGCTAAAGGCTGGGAAATATTTGTGTGTAGCCGGATAGATCCCACTTTGCACGACAGTGACATGCCCCTCTCCCGTGCTCTTATTGTGGGGGAAATTATGACAGGGTTCCCGATCAGCGTTGGGAATATCATGTTGAGGGTGATCAACAGGACGATCCAGAAGAATGAGCACTCTTATCCCTTCCCGAACTTCCTCACTATGTACTTCCAGGATCAGGGAGTTGAGGGAAGGGATTTTTATATAAAGGTGAAGCCGAAATTGCCATTCTCCTAGTACAGTTTGAAGGGTCCGGATAACCCCAAAGCAAAGATCAAAGCCTCCACTCCTACAGGTTCTGAGCCTTCTAATGCTGCCGAGGGGCCTTTCACTGTTGCTGATGGGTCTTCTGTTGTTATTCCACAGCCTCCCTCTGGTCTATCTGTCTCCATTCCTGCATCAGTGCCCTCCTCTTCCACATACCCTCAGACTCTTCTGAGGGTGACTCAGACATTGGCAGGTATCAACAACTGGCTGCAGGTAGCTTCTTCAAAGCTAACTGACCTTTCCACTGCCGTTGCAGCCCAGACAGCCCCAACACATTCAGTTGCCTCCAACATTGGAGGAGACCTTGAGGAGCTTAGTTGATAGCCAAAAGAAGATCCTGGAGACCTTGTACACACAGGAAGAAAATCCATTCCTTGGGGAAGGCAGTGAAGAAAATGAAGAAAAGTCAAGATGAGCAGAAGAAGAGTCAGGATGTGATGAAGAAGACTCAGGATGAGCTGAATAAGAAAGTAGCCAAACTCACAGCAGTGGGGTACATCCCCCTTGATCTACTCATAGAGAGCCTTCCCCTGTAGCTCAGACAACACAGGTTCCTGAGCAGGAGGCTACTTCGGCACCAATGAGGAGAGGAGTCATTCCCCGTACAGATGACATGGAGATCCAGCTAGAGGAGCCAGCGGGAGAGGCATCTTCCCAGCCACAGGACCCTGCTATAGTGACTGCCATTGATCCTTCCACTGCAGCTGACCCGACTCCGATGCAGACAGAGGCATCTTTGGGAGTTCTCTCTTACTCTCTACCCCTTCCCCTACTCTATTTTTTGCATTTAGCATTAGGGGTAATGCTAATATTTATTTGGGGGGGGGATCATTTGGTGATTCAGACATTTAGATATATTTTTGGTCTGTAATAACTCATAATACTGCTTTTCTTTTCTTTATATTCGTACTTTTGGTTTCCATACTTTTGGTTTGTTTTATCTTTGGTATGTATATAAAGTTTACTTTTTCATGTATATATTCATTCCCTTTTGATGTATATTCGTCTTGATCCCCTATTGTACAAATTTATTTTTACTTTATGTATCTTCACTTTATAACTTCTTGTATAATTTTCCTTTATAGTTAGCTTCTTATTTCCTTCAGTAGCTTTTCTTTACTTTTCGCTATCAATAAGCCCTTGGTTTTCTTAATGCGGCGGTTCTTTCCAAGGGTGGAAATTGCACAAACCAGGTGTCTCTTCCCTATGATGGATGGTGTGCGACTTCTTAAGGGATTGAGTCTGTTTTTGTTTTTCTTTTATTTGGTAGTAATGAATAAATGTGACTCGAGTAAGCTTCATTTGGAAACAATATATTTACCCTTGACCTAGTGGTTAGAGACAAGTTGTAGACAGTCTAGTTCTCATTGTGACCCTTAGAATCTTGAGTTGTCTAAAACTGTCATCAAGTGGTGTTTGTAGACGTATGTGAGTTTTCAATCTAAACTAAGGTTGTTGTGGGCCCTCGACTCATCTCCCTTTGACGATCTTGTGGCTTGAGAGGTAGGGTTTTGAATTGTAAAACCCAAGTGTCGTGCCAACAAGTCTAGAACTTGCCCCAAGTGTTTCTAGGCGAAATTTTAGGTGTAGCTCGACTTGAGAAGTGATTATAGGCTATCCTTGATTCCTTTTTGAAATTAAAGACTTCCATAGCCTACCATGATAGTATTCTTAGTCAACCCCTTTTGAGCCTAAGCATGTTTGTTCAAAAACCACGTTAGAAACCTTCATCCGTTCTATAATGGCCCTCTCTTGGCACCCATTCTTTCCTGAGCACTCATGATAAAAAATAATCAAAATCATAAGTTTGGGAGAGAGACAAGGAAATTCAAAGTGATTAAAGGAATTGTTGAAAAAGGAAAGTCCAATAAAAGGTTGAAAAGCCAAAAAGAAACAAGTCAAAAAGAAAAGTAAAGGTTGAAAGGACTCAATGAAACAATGTTGAAAGGCTTGGAATGATAAAAGAAGGAGAAAAATGAACTTCAAATAAAATAAAGAGCGACAATGAGTCTCTAAGTTCCCCAAGGAGGAGAAAATGACTCAAAGAGTCAAGAAAAACATGAGCCAAAATGTGAAAATGGAGTGCTTAAGGAAAGATGTTCTATCATAGTTCATCATGCCCGAATTTGATCCAAAAAACCTTCATTACATCCTATTAAAGCCCTATAAGATTTCAAGTTGACTGAGCTTACATTAGTGGTGATTTACACGAAGGGCAATCCTATGGTACTTAGATTCGGTCTTATGGCATTCCTTTGAGAGTGAAGAGCGCACTTCTTGATCATCCCAGTTTTGAGAGTACATTTTATACGATGAGATGGGCATGGAAAGTAGAGGAGAAAGAGTCTGGGATCCACAATGACTTATGTGAGAGAACGAAGCTCTTTTATGAATTGAGTCAACTCTTGAAACTTTGGTGTCACATTAGATCTAGTGAACTAAAAAAGTCATTGCATAATGTTTTCAATAATGCATTTGTGTTGAGGGTAATTGTTAGTCTCAATTGAAGCTTGATGAAGTTACATTCAAACAACTGAAATACTACTTCTTTTTCTTGTGGAGATGGGAGTTACCTTTTTTGCTTGAGGACAAGAAAAAGCTTAAGTTTGGGGGAATTGATAACTAGGGATTTTTACCTACTATTTACTCTCTTTTGCTTGGGTTTTGGGGCAAAAATGCACTAAGGTACTCCCGAAAACTAATGAAAGGTGCTTAAATTGAAGGTTTTGGATCAAATTGAGGCAAAGAGGCCAAAATTAACTTAAACAGAGCCAAACTTGTGCAGCCCAGGGACTCGGCAAAAGCGCTGACAGCACTATTTATGCGCTGCATCGGAAGACTTTTCGCTGGGGAGGAATTATAAGGGCGGCCGCGGATTGAGGTTCAGAGAGATGTATTTTGGCCCTTATGGAACCACTGAGAGCACTATAAGCGCGGCCGCAAAACCTAAAGTGCGGCCACGGTTGGAAATCCGCCGAGAGCGAAAGGTCGTGTTCGGAGACTTGTCAAGAATGGTCTTTCACAAGAGCGTGATCAGTGTTAAAATTCCGCTGTCGTGCTATCAATTTCCGTTGGGGCGCTCAAGATTCCGCTGGGAGCAGAAACTAGGTTCAGAGAAGTGCCAGTTGAAGAAGCGCGGTCTGCGGGGGCGCTTAGTTTTCCAATGACAGCGGAACCTCCGTAGGGGAATTTTTGTCCAGTATTTTCAGCTGTGTATAAATACTTCTTTTTCTCATTTTTAGGGCATCGGATGTTTTGTAGAGTTCGTGAATAGCAGCCTTTTTCCTTTTTGAGTAACTTTAGAATAGATTTCACTCTTAATCTTAGACTTTATCTTTGTATTGACATTTATGGCTTTAATTTCATCTACTCTTTTGATTTCTTCCTTGAATATGAGTAGCTAAACCCATTAGCTAGGGTTGTGACCCAACCCTATTGTGGGTATCTAATGGGTATTCAATTTTAGGGTTTACTTGTTATTGGATCAGTTATATTTAGCTTGTTTCATGCTTAATCTATTGAATTAGGGTAGAACCTAGAGATAATAAGGTTAGAACCTAGAGATAATAATACCCGACTTGAGCCAATTTCACTTGCTTTGTTGAAACACCCAATTAGGATTGAGAAAGCCAATTCGGGAAAAGTTACCCAAACTACCGAGAAGTATAGGATGAGAAATTGAGTGTGAGGTTATATCACGAGCCCATAAATAATAAGTTTATCCTAGATTTTAGATCCCGTTAGATACTCGCCTAGGTGTAAGTCGCTTCCCTAGTGCCCTTTATAACTTGAGAAAACCCTTACCAAAAATATTACACTTAGTTTATTCTTAGTAATTCTTAGCATTATAACTAGTGTAGAATCAAACCAACATATGTTTAGAACAGTAATTAAGAACAAGATACACAGCTAAATCGGATAGGAACCCAACTCCAATCTTCTAACTCCCTGTGGATTTCGATCCCGATCCTATCGGGTAAAAGCTACATCGACCCCGCCTTGCCATTCTATAGTGATGTAGGTAGGACTCTGATCAGTGCCTCCAGTGCCTGAAGTCCCTGAACAACCTGCTCTGGTGTACGGGCGGCGGGAGTCTGAGTGCCTCCCCCGGCCTGAGAAGTAGTTGCGGCCATAGTAATTGAGACCGCATGTTCAAGGCCAGTAAACACTGATAAGATCTAAGCTAGGGCCTCCTGAAGGCCAGGAATCACATAGGCACTGGGGGTGCCTGAGCTGGTCCCGCTGGAGCATCTGCGGCTGGGACCTGATCTGGAGCAACGGGAGGATCTACAGCTACTGCCCCGGCTACTGCGCGAGCTGCACCCCTACCCCTACCACGGCCTCGACTGCGGCCTCGGCCTCTCACGGGCCTACCCGATGGCTGTTCACCCTGTCCGGTAGCGTGGGTCCTCACCATATGTGAGAGAATGAAACAATAGAAGTTTAGTTACTAGAACCAATAGATTCGTACGACAAGAATTCAAGAATTTGAGATTTTTCCTAAGGGTTTTGCAGCCCCTCGAAGATAAGTACAGACGTCTCTGTACAGATCCGCAAGACTCTATTAAACCTGCTCATGACTCGTGAGACCTATGTAACCTAGGCTCTGATACCAACTTGTTACGACCCAAAACTAACCCGGTCATGATGGCGCCTATCGTAGAACTAGGCAAGCCGACACTCTCCCAAACAATTCGATGTTTCTTTAAAAATTAGATAATAGCCTTTTCAAACTAAAATATGCATGAAAGAGATAACTCAAAACCAAAATACAAAAAATAAACCCCAACATCGTGTGTCACTAAGTCATGAGACAATACTACAATTGTTCTGGAATATAGCAAGACATCATAGTCTAAGAATAGCCAAAATATACCAATAGGAAGATAAGGAAGGAGAAAGGCAGGACTGCAATCGCCAGGAAGCTACCTCGCTATCTCCGATGATAGTCCGCAATTGGAATAGTCAACAGCCGTTACCGTGGCCTGAGATAGTTGAATATGCACACAAGGTGCAAGGGGTAACGTGAGTACACCAACTCAGTAAGTAACAAGTCCAATCTATGGACTGAGAAGTAGTGATGGACTAAACCTCAACAAATAAGCAGAATTAAACTGTGCAGTAAAGTAGGCATGTTTTTTATTTGAGTATTCAGCTCAAGAAGTAAAGTAAATGCATATCTGAATAATGTAAAGTAATAAGCTCAGCATATCTCTAAGTGCCAATGCACAGAATGAATGAAAATGTACCATGTACCTCCACTCTCAAGTGCTCGAGCACTTTGTACTGTATATGGCCACCCGGCCATACACATAGCTGACAACAATCGCTCAGTACCAAGGAAGGTTGTTCCAGCCCTATGGAGAAGATCCATCTCCAGGTATAAATAATTCGGACAAGATCCATGCCCATGGAAGATCCATACCCCTTTAATTCTTGTTTTAAAGTAATAGTTGTCTAAATTACTTTATTTTCCTTTAAATACTAATTCGCTTAATTAAGTTCGGTCGAGACCCACTGTTGTGGACCTCGAGGGGTGCCTAAAACCTTCCCCTCAAGGTAATTTCGATCCCTTACCCAATCTCTGGTGATGCAAACTAGTTTCATGAGTTAATTACTCTAGGTTCCCTAACGCACCTTAATCCGTTAGGTGGCGACTCTTCAAATCCCATATCCCATCCCAAAAGGGAGGGAGTTGTCTCAGAAATGTCAAAACCCGATTTCGCGAGAAAAAAAGGGGGCGCGACAGCATGGCGACTCTGCTAGGGAATACCATTAGGCTCCTACCATAACGAACCTGATTTTTGTGAATTAGTCTTTAACCATGCTTTATTCTGTTAATACTTGCACACCCTTTCCCTTTCCCACTTTATGTGAATTTATCTGCCTGTTTTTTAAGCATTTACGATTTCTCTTTCTTGTTTTATTAATCTTTATTATGGAAACTGACTTGTCTTTTTGTTTTCTTTATTTTTTTAAATGCCTTTTCAATTATTAAATAACGCATTTATTATTTTTAACGTGAAAATACATGACAATGTGCTATTTTCTGTTGCATAAATCATGCTCAACATCATATTCCACTCGTACGTAATCAATACCATAGCAACGCTTGATGAGTGTTTGCGCTCTTCCTATATATCATCCCTTTGAATTCGGAAAGGCTTATTTGCGGTAAAACTAGTCGATCAGCGGTGCAGTCGATGGTTCTGTGCCTTTCCCCCTCAAGTTGTCCGCTTGAGGGCACCAGTATAGACCTTTATAGAAACCTTACTCTGATTTATTGTACATGCATCATGGTCAAAACTAGCCAGGGTTAATATGTTGTCCACATAATAACCCTTTAGAAAAAGCCTTGTCCAAAAGTCCATTGGGGTTTCCATAATCCCAACGGACGCAACCACCTATGCATTAATTTGGAGAAATAAGTGCCAATATTCTAATCACTGATGTATAAGTAGTCGAATCTGGAGGGGGAAAGGGTCTAACCTTATTTTTTTTGCAGAAAATGAGGCACGAAGTCCCAGGTTCGGCATAGTCCAAAGAATACCACCACTTTTGTTGGATTGGTGGGAGAACCTTTCGCCAAGCGACAAAGACCATGTGAAAAGGGTCCTCGGAAACTTACCCTCTTTATTGGACATTCAACCAAACAATATGTTGATCGAAGCGGCCACTATGTTCTGGGACGGAGAAAGGTCCGTGTTCCGTTTTGGCAACATAGAAATGATCCCTCTCTTGGAGGAGATAGGGGGATTCGCTGGATTACCTTGGGACAGTTTGTGTTTATTGGTGCCGGAAAACTGTACCGCTAGGGGGTTTATGAAAATGATGGTTTGAAAAAGAACGACGATTTGGAGTGCCTAAAAGAGTCCTACATACCCTTTGACTACCTCAATGAACGATATGGTCATAGCAAATCCTATCATATATTCCATGATGAATTATCTATCACTTCCTTGGGTTGTATTCACCGTAGGGTTTTTGTGTTCATCGTCTGCTTCCTAGGTATGATAGTGTTTCCAAGCAAAGGAGACAGGATTCACACCAGACTGGCCATGGTAACTAAAACTCTAATGGAAGGAATCGAGGGGCAAACATATACTATCGTCCCTATGATTATAGCAGACATATATCGGGCCTTGGATCGCTGCTAGAAGGAGTTCAAGCACTTCGAGGGTTGTAATCTGCTGCTATAGGTTTGGTTGCTAGAACACCTCCAGAGAGGTCGATACCGCCAAGAGTTTACACGAAGGCCGTGGAATGATCACATAGCCTTTCATCACTCTAAGAGAATGACCTTCATCCCAGACAAGTTTTCTCAACCGGAGAATGCTACAGAATGGGTGTAGTTTTTCGACAATTTGACTGAGGACCAGGTTTAATGGATGTTCGAATGGTTCCCTACCATTGAGTTCATCATCAGATCTACGGATGCTACGCACTTGGTGTTGATCAGTTTAAGGGGAATATACCCTTATGTTCCCATCAGGGTTATGAGATAGGCAGGCAAGAAGCAAGTCATACCGCGAGTTTCTAAAATGAGTCATTACAGGGCAGATTTTCAGGATGACGACATCCCGTACAAATGTGCAGCTCAGCATATGTGGCACCTAAAGATTATTGTAGAAAGGGACACCATCAATCCAGACTGGTATCACGCAGGGCATGTATGTTTTTACCTATCATGGTTGGAAGACAGCATAGTAGGGATAGTTGAGCCAGGAATCGGTCAGGGAAACAGGGTCATAGACGAAGTTGCTGAAACCCAACTGAAATACAATAAACTGTGCAAAAGGGTTCATTCGTCCGAGGCCGAGCATCTGGAGCAACACAAGACTGATATGGAACTGATCAATGAATGGAGGGAAATGGCTATCAAGTCTAATGAAAGGATGGAATATCTGGAGCAGGGTCTGATGGAGCTGGAGGAGAAGACGAGGAAGAGGGTCGCCAACTGCCAGAATGCTGAGGGAAGTGAAGGAGGACATCTAGAAAGGGTATACCTGCTGATGGGCATGCGCGACCTAGGGAACCTGATAGATGGAGCCGAGAAGATCAAGCCTAGGGAAGGTCCTTCTGGGACCAAGTAGATTAGGTTTATTTGCTTTTTCAAATGTAATAAGGCAAAGTGCCATTAATGACTTATATTTTTTAGTGTCGTTTTAGATTCATCTATTTTACATTAATGAAATGAGGCAATTATTGGCATTGAAGTTCTCCAAATCAACTTGTCGCTAGGCCTACCTTGGGCACAACGAGGCTCCCAAATTAGGACGCGAATTTACATTCCCGCACTATTTGCTTAAATATTTCAAATACTATTTTTGGAACCCTTACTGACTTGATTACCTTTTGTTTTCCTTTCCTTTTTTGATTATTCCCATTCCCCAAGGTTTGTTCATGCATACTGGCATCATCAGCTTATCATACCACATCTAGAGGCCCTACACCTTCTCCTCCTCCAATTGTACTAAAAGGCAAAGGAAAAGCTAAAATGGATGATATGAACGGCAACACTCCACATGTTGAGAATGTGGAAACTTCTGATGGTCGGGGCACTCAGGCCCTAAATGATTTGGTTTTACGTCTTGAGCAGAAGATACTTGAACTACAGTGTGAGCTTGAGCAGGTCCGTAACTTGGCAAATCTCTCCCTCACATTGAATGTCCCAGATACCCAGAACCCTGCACCATCTCAGAACACACCCAACAAACGCCCGCAGAATCCTCCTGCACCTCACCAGTATACAACCCCTCCTAAAAATCAGCATCTCCCTACTCAATACTCACAAACCACCTATCACACTCCTCATAACACACTACAACCTATTCCCGAACCCCAAAACTCAACCAATGATCACCACTATACCCAAACTCTTGGCATTCACCAGAACAACCCTATATACATAGAAACCTTACCTCACTCCACTCAACCAATCTCCTATACACCAGAATCTGCCGAGAAGGACCTGCTCATCAAGAACATGGCTGAGGAGCTCAAGAAACTAACGAGCCGAGTTCAGGGTGCTGAAGGAGGCAAAGGGGTTGAAGGTCTGAACGACGAGTATTTGTGCATACATCCGGATGTGGAACCGCCAGAGGGTTACAAACCTCCCAAGTTTGAAATGTTTGACGGAACGGGCAACCCCAAGATCTATTTGAGAACTTACTGTGACAAGCTCGTGGGGGTTGGAAAATACGAAAGGATTCGCGTGAAACTGTTTATGAGAAGCCTTACTGGAGATGACCTATCTTGGTATATAAGAAAAAATCCCAAGAAATGGGTTAATTGGGTGAGCATGGCGTCTGATTTCATGGATAGGTTCAGATTCAACACAGAAAATGCACCGGATGTTTTCTATATACAGAACCTTAAGAAGACGCCAAATAAGACCTTCCGTGAGTATACTACTTGGTAGAGGTCATAAGCAGCGAAGATCAGGCCGGCGTTAGATGAGGATCAGATGAACAAGTTCTTTGTCAGGGCACAGGATCCGTAATATTACGAAAGGCTAATAGTTATTGAGAATCATAAGTTCTCCGATATCATCAAGCACGGAGAAAGGATCGAGGAAGGTATTAAAATTGGAATGGTGACGAACTTTAAGGCACTGCAGGCCACGAACAAAGCATTACAATCATGCGGCCTAAGGCCCGAAAACTCCATTTGGATACCAAACACCTCCACCCACATACCAACCATCACCTCCCAGATATTCCCAACCTGCTACCGCCTACCACACCTATAATAACCAACCATCCTATTATCAGTCACCTCCAACTCGTCCAAACTACCAAAAACCCAGGCCTAATTTTGACCGCAAACTACCCAGACAGTACACCGCCATTGCTGAACCCATCGACCACTTATACGAAAGGTTGAAAGCCACTGGATATGTCACCCTTATTCCTGTTGTGGCAATGGAGAATTCATCTCAATGGGTCAATCCAAACGAGACTTGTGCATATTATTCCGGCATGAAGGGACACACTACTGACGAGTGTCATACCTTGAAAGACAAGAACCAAACACTGATTGATAATAATATCATACAGGCAAAGGAAAATGCGCCTAATGTCCACAACAATCCTCTCCTAGATCATAGGGGTGGAGGGGTCAATGTGATAGAAACTGATGAAGAGTGGGATCTCGAGGGATCAATCGGGTTTATTTGAGAAGGTGATGGTCCTAATAAACCTACAGTCACACACAATCCCATTGTGGTGCAGGTACAACCACCAGTTGAAGTCGAGGTAGCTGCATCGGTTCCTTTAGAAGTAGAAGTAACACCACCTGTAGCAACACTCACTCTATTTGAGAGGTGGCCACACCTTTCACTGTAACGGTGGCATCCACACCACCCTTCAGCTCCAATGATGTACCTTGGGATTATGTGGCCGAGTCTAGAAGAAAGGAAAAGTCAAAGATGGAAGAATCCGGCGCTCCACAAGGAATTACCAGAACAGGAAGGGTTTATACACCTGAACATTTAGGAGAAACCAGTAAGCAAGACTCCAGCAAATCGCTTATTATTGAGACTGGTCCAGATGACCTCTGGAGGAAGGTACAGCAAGGGAATATTTCGTTGTTGATCACCTGAATAAGACTCCCTGCCCAGATATCCATCTTGTCGTTGCTGCAAAATTATGAAGCACACAAGAATGCGCTGATGAAGGTACTGAATGAAGCATATGTGCCCAACAACATTACTAACGGAGAAATGGAAAATATGGTGGGACAAGTGTTGGAAATCCATAAGATCACCTTCCATGAAGACGAATTGCCACCTGGAGGGTTAAGTCATAACAGGTCACTGCACATCACAGTGCAATGTGAAGATAAGTTCATCGCCAGAGTTTTGATAGATGGAGGATCCAGCCTCAACATTTGCCCGTTGACAACTCGGAAGAGGTTGGGCAAGGGTTTACATGAGATACGAGCATGGACTATGAATGTGAAAGCGTTCGATGGGTCTCAAAGGGGCACAATCGAAGAAACTAACCTATGCTTGCAAATGGGTCCTACCTTGTTTGATGTTGAATTCCAGGTGCTAGACATATCCGCCTCCTACAATCTATTGCTGGGATGACCATGGATACACATTGCTGGAGTTGTCGCATCCACTTTGCACCAAGCAGTAAAATTTGAGTGGAACCATCAAGAAGTGATCATCCATGGAGATGGGAGCAACTCCATTTACACCAGTCAGACTGTTCCAGTGGTAGAAAATAGAAGGAAGTTAGGTGGATAAACATACCATCACATCGAGCGTGTTAACGCGATTGAAAAGGATAAATGGTGGAATAAAAAAATAGAGAGTATACTGGCATGGACAAGGTATGAACCTGGTAAGGGGCTTGGTAAAAAGCTTCAAGGTATCTCCAAACCAGTACAGCTAAAGCGCTATGGCACAACCTTCGGGGTCGGATATCAGTATACCTGGCAGGAATATCAAAATTGGTCACCACCATGGCGTGGCCCATACTACCCTCTTGAGAAACCCGTGACGCACTTGAGTCAGACCTTCCATCAGGTCGATATCATATGGGGTAAGAGGAAGAAGAAGCATTGGCAGCATTGAGGAATTTGTTCTTGGAAGATGATGATATGGACTGTTGTGTGATCGTCGAGGAGGAGGAGGAGGAAGTCCCTACCATCCAAGTTGTGGAGAGAGGAGCATTCCTTAAGAACCGGACTGTTAGACCATTAAGGGCCCGATGAGTCCTGGGGTAGCAAGGCTGAATATCATTGTTTACTTTTCTAAAAAAAATGATTTCCACTTTTGCATTTTTTCTTTTGTCTTATATAATATTTTTCAATATTCCAAAAATGTTGTTTGAGTTATTGAAAATCATTTTGTTTGACATTTTAAATGGCTTGATATTTTATTATTACTATTTTTCTTTCATATCTTAATCCCTACATCGTTACTATTTCTTATCTTGATGAACCAGTGACTGTGACGTGTAATGAGACAACGCAACAAAAGGACAGTGACTCGGAAGAAATAGAAGAAAAGGATGTAATACCTGAAGAGATCATCAGAGAAGTAGAGAATTTTGAGAATAATCCCAAGTCCAACACTGACGAGACCGAGATAGCCAATTTGGGAAATTCCGAAACTGTTAAGGAAACCCGCAGAAGCATCCATTTGTCACCGTCAGAGAAAGAGGAATACACTCGGTTCCTAAAAGAATATGAGGATATCTTTGCATGGTGATACGACGATATGATAGGGTTGAGCACATCCATAGTGGCTCACAAGTTACCTACAAAGCCAATGTGTCCGCCACTGAAGCAAAAACTCATAAATTCAAGCCAGACATGAGCCTGAAAATCAAGGAAGAAGTCACCAAGCAGATCTGAGCCAAGGTCCTCAGAGTAGTTGAGTACCCAACTTGGTTGGCCAATATTGTACCAGTTCCAAAGAAAGATGGAAAAGTCAGAGTCTGTGTTGATTATCGGGATCTAAACAGAGCAAGTCGCAAGGATGATTTTCCCCTACCAAACATACACATTTTGATCGACAATTGCGCCAAGCATGAACTCCAGTCCTTTATAGATTTCTTCGCCGGTTACCATCAGATTTGGATGGACGAAGAAGACGCAGAGAAAACAGTCTTCATCACACCATGGGGAGTGTACTTCTACAAAATGATGTCGTTCGGTTTGAATAATGTTGGGGCCACCTACATGAGGACCATGACAACCATTTTCCATGACATGATACATAAAGAAATAGAGGTATATGTGGACGGTGTCATCATCAAATCTGAGAGGGCTACAGATCACATAGCAGATTTGAGGAAATTCTTTAACCGACTACGAAAGTACAATCGAAAGTTAAATCCCTCCAAGTGTGCATTCGGGGTTCCTGCAGGAAAATTGTTGGGATTCATTGTCAGTCGCCGAGGAATAGAGTTGGATCCATCAAAGGTTAAATCTATCCAGGAATTACCACCACCAAAAAAGTAAAAAGGATGTGATGAGTTTCTTGGGACGTCTCAACAACATCAGTCGTTTCATAGCATAGTCCGCAGTAATATGTGATCCGATTTTCAAAATGCTTAAGAAGGATGCCACAACCAGTTGGACCGAGGATTGTCAAAAGGATTTTGACAAAATCAAAGAATACTTGTCCACACCACCAGTCTTAGTCCTATCAGATCCTGGTAAACCACTACTGCTCTATCTTGCAGTATTAGATGGAGCCTTCGGTTGTGTTCTGGGACAACATGACAAAACGGGAAGAAAAGAGCAGGCCATATACTACTTAAGCAAGAAGTTCACTCCTTATGAAGCACGATATTCTCTGCTGGAATGCACATGTTGCGCTCTGACATGGATATCTCAAAAGCTAAGGCATTACTTTTGTGTCTATACTACATATCTCATATCAAGGATGGATCCCCTGAAGTACATCTTTCAGAAACCCATGCCTACTGAGAAGTTGGCCAAGTGGAAAATTTAGTTGAGTGAGTTTGACATTATCTATGTAACTTAGAAAGCAGTCAAGGGACGAGCATTAGCAGATCATCTTGCTGAGAATCCTGTAGGAAGAGAATACGAACCCCTAAAAATGTATTTTCCTGATGATGAGGTATCATTCGTAGGAGAAGATATTGCTGAAGCCTACGACGGTTGGAGGATGTTTCAATGGAGCAGCAAATTTTAAAGGAGTGGGTATCGGAGCCGTCTTGGTATCAAAAACCGGTCAGCATTATCCGGTGTCTGCAAAACTTAGATTCCCATGCACCAACAATATGGCAGAATATGAAGCTTGCATATTAGGGCTCAACCTGGCTGTTGATATGAATATTCAGGAACTGCTGGTGATCAGTGATTCATATCTGCTTGTGCACCAGGTACATAGAGAGTGGGATACCAAGAAATCCAAAATACTACCTTATCTGTATCATGTACAAGAAATGAAGAAGAGGTTCACAAAGATAAAATTCTGGCATGTCCCCAGAATTTAGAACGAGTTTGCTGATGCATTGGCCACCCTGTCATCAATGATATAGCATCCAGACAAGAACTTCATTGATCCCATTCTAGTAAAGATCCATAACCAGCCTGCGTAATGTGCCCATGTTGAAGAGGAAACTGACTGAAAACCTTGGTTCCACGACATCAAAGAGTATTTGGCAAAAGGAGAATATCCATAGAATGCAAACCATACTTAGAAATGCACACTTCGGAGGTTGTCCAATAACTTTTTCCAAAGCACTCTACACAGAAGAACTCCTGATCTGGGACTGTTAAGGTGTGTTGACGCAAAAGAGTCTTCTAAATTGCTCGAGGAGATACACGCCGGAACCTGCGGCCCACACATGAATGGCTTTGTCTTAGCGAAGAAGATACTCAGGGCCGGCTACTTTTGGATGAACATGGAAACAAACTACATCTGGTATATTCAGAAGTGCTACCAATGGAAGATACATGAAAACATGATACGAGTACCGCCAAACGAGCTTAATGCAACAATCTCACCTTGGCCTTTTGCTGCTTGGGGAATGGATGTCATCGGTCCAATCGATCCCACCGCTTCAAACAGGCACCAGTTCATTTTAGTGGCCATCAACTACTTCACTAAATAGGTTGAAGCTGCATCTTATAAAGTTGTGACCAAGAAGGTCGTTGCGGATTTTGTCCGCGACCAAATCGTTTGTCGATTTGGGGTTCCAGAGTCCATCATCACTAACAATGCCACCAATCTCAATAGTGATATGATGAAATCCATGTGTGAGACTTTCAAAATCAAGCACAAGAATTCCACAGCATACAGGCCTCAAATGAATGGAGCTGTGGAAGCTGCCAACAAAAACATCAAGAAAATACTAAGGAAAATGGTAGAGAATCACAAATAATGGCACGAGAAACTACCATTCACCTTACTTGGATACCGTACCACAGTCCGCACATCAACCTAGGGAACCCCTTATCTGCTGGTTTATGGCACTGAAGCCGTCATTCCCGCCGAAGTGGAAATTCCTTCCTTGAGAATCATACAAGAAGCCGAACTCAGCGACACAGAATGGATAAGTAGACTCTATGAGCAACTAGCCCTCAGAGACAAAAAATAATGAATGCAGTATGTCACGGTCAGCTTTATAAGAATAGAATGCCAGAGCCTTCAACAAAAGAGTCAAGCCAAGACAGTTCACACCAGGGCAACTGGTGCTGAAAAGGATCTTTCCACATCAAGATGAAGCCAAAGGGAAACTCTCTCCCAACTGGCAAGGTCCTTACATGGTTCACAGAGTATTGATAGGAGGAGCACTCATACTCGCAGAGATAGACAGGGAAATTTGGCCAAAGCCTTTCAACTCAGACGTAGTCAAAAGATATTATATGTAAAATTATCTTATGATTTTCTAAATGATGTAAATTGAACTACGCTCGAACTGATTCCCATTTAAGAGGGAATACGTAGGCAGCCCTGTGGGTTCGGTCACAATTCAATAAAATTTATATTTTCCCCACAGTCGGAAACTAAGGCAGAATTTTGAGGAGGACCCTAAAAATTCCGAAGCAAGTTCTGCCAACCGCAGCGTACGGAGCAGTTAGAAAAGTCATCAAGCTAACTGGGGCAGAATTTAGAGGAAGACCCTCAAAATTCTATGGCAGAAGAAGTTGCAATATCTCTTATTATGTCACAGTTACTGGTTCATCTAACTAATTTCTAAACTATATACTACTATGTCTTTTGAAAATTATGCACGCATACTTTGTAAAAGGAAACTTTGCTTTATCAAACGCTACCCTAATATCTTGAACGGGATCTTCCAACAGAGTGGAGCAAATCGGACAAGCAAAAGCAAGAACCAACCTTCCCCATAAATTTCACAAATTTTTCTTTGGATGCAGGACTATATCACCATGACAAACACCGCCGCAACGACGCAATCGCTATGCATAAAACACATTGTCAGCTAAGAATACTGCACT
This sequence comes from Nicotiana paniculata, assembly GCA_005239505.1. Taxonomy (NCBI): domain Eukaryota; kingdom Viridiplantae; phylum Streptophyta; class Magnoliopsida; order Solanales; family Solanaceae; genus Nicotiana; species Nicotiana paniculata. The sequence continues at coordinate 12,416 of ML306581.1, read as the reverse complement.
CTTACTCTTCTCTTTGCATGGGACTAAGCATTGTCCCAAACTTTACATGATACTAAGCCCTGTCTCAAACCATTTGCATGAGGCTAAGCCCTGCCTCCTATTTGCATAAGGCTAAGCATTGCCTTCTCTTTACATGGGACTAAGCACTGTCCCGAATCTTGCATGAGACTAAGCCCTGTCTCAACACATACATGAGGCTAAGCCCTGACTCATATTTGCATAAGGCTAAGCACTGCCTTCATCTTGCATGAGACTAAGCCCTGTCTCAAACCATTTGCATGAGGCTAAGTCATGCCTCCTATTTGCATAAGGCTAAGCATTGCCTTCTCTTTACATGGGACTAAGCACTGTCCTGAATCTTGCATGAGACTAAGTCCTGTCTCAACACCTACATGAGGCTAAGACCTGCCTCCTATTTGCATAAGGCTAAGCACTGCCTTCATCTTGCATGATACTAAGCCCTGTCTCAAACCATTTGCATGAGGCTAAGCCCTGCCTCCTATTTGCATAAGTCTAAGCATTGCCTTCTCTTTTCATGGGACTAAGCACTGTCCCCAATCTTGCATGAGGCTAAACCTTGCCTCTCTACTTGCATAAGGTTAAGCATTGACTTCTCTTTGCATGGGACTAAGCAGTGTCCCGAATCTTCCATAAGGCTAAGCACGGCCTTCTCTTTGCATGGGACTAAGCATTGTCCCGAATCTCACACGAGACTAAGCACTATCTCTCTTGCATCTGACCTCAACTTCACACAAGACTAAGCTCTGTCTTGATGCCTCCATCATCATGTCTCTGCAATTCATGGGCTGAAATATCGCCAACTGGTTCGAAGGCGTCATAGTCCGGAGGCACCATCCTCATAGCCGGAAGACGTCATGCCATGGTCTGAGGATCTATCAAACTTGCACATCATTATTCAAAGGCGTCATAGTTCGGAGGCACCATTTTCATGGCCTGAGAACATCATTTCATGGCCTGCGAATCCCTTACCGCACTCATGGCCCAAGAAATCATGGTCTAAGGACATCATCCTCAACTGTCCAAAGACAATTATCATGGTCTAAGGGGAATTTCCATCATGTCTAATTTACGCAAAGTTATACGCCTATACTTGCAGTACATCTTCTGATTTGCAAGTGACCCAGTGAGTAATGGTTATCCCAATAGGAGTAATCCCGCTCCAGTTCCTTCATATTATTTCGAAACATGACCGCTCACCATAACCGTTTCACCTATTCGAAACCTTGTGTCCGTCCTTGTGATAGCTTCATCAATTTATTTCGCCGATGGATCCAAAACTACACACGGCCTGATTCCTGTAAAACCAGGGATATGTAAGCAGCTTGGAAACCAGAGTGCGACCTATATCTCTCAGATCACTCTATTCGGTCAAAATTGGCTATCATATTTTTACCCAACAACTCTTTCATCCTTCCCGGGTGAAGAGGGGCAGCTGTTGATACCCAATTTTTCCCATATATATTTTCAAAATGCATATGTATTTTTAGAATAATGCATGAGCATCAATTAACATTTTTCCTTAATTTTCTATGATTTTAAAAGATTTTTAATTAATGTATTCCATCATTTTATTATCTAAATAATTACTAATTGCATCACAAATAATTCTATAATAAGTTTATTGCTTAATTTTTATCATTTATATTTATATTAAGCTTTAATTATTTTGTGCATAATTATATTTACATCTTCAGGTTATAATTGCAATAATAGCCCATGTGTGCATAATTACTTTATTTTTACACGAAAATGATTTTTTATATTTTATACTATTAAGTAATTATTTTAAATTATTTTCATCCATAAATAGCATTTTCATCATTTATTAACTATTTTTATAAATTATTAAACTAAATGGGTATTTAACATATAGCCTCTTTTATGAATTTTTTTCGGACCTTAGCACAATAACTACCCCAGCCCAATACCCATAACCCAAACCCAATAATCCAATTGTTATAACCTGCCCCAACCCTAGATTTAATCCTGGTCGTTGATCTCAGAAGATCAACGGTCCAAGACAATATTTCCATTTTTAATTAACCAAACGACCTAAACCCTACTCACTTTTCCAAATCCGCCACCTTGAAACCCCTTCCCTCTTCTCTTCTCTCTTAACCTCCTTCTAACCCTAGCCCGCCGTCACTGAAACCCCTTTGATTCATGGGTTCTTTCTTCAATCTCAGGCCCTATCCGGCCTCCTATCTATGCTGGTTGTTCGATTTCCATGTTACTTGAGGATAATCTCAAGAAGCTCGAGCTAGATTTGGTTCAAATCTCTCATATTATCGATTAATCTGTCTGTATTCACCCCCATGTCTGTGAGCTTTTGTGTTTTTATGGCTTCAAATCTCTGGTTTAAACTAGTTTTTCCACCACTATTTATTTTTTGTATAAACCTAACTATTTCTGGCCAAATCAGTTCAGACCTCTTTAGATCTGAAGCGGTTTGAGCTCGTTTGGTATTTTTCCTTTAAGATTCTTCTGTTTTTACTACTATTTTCAACCGATTACATTTTTCCCTAAAAGCTAGGGTTTCGATTTTTCAAGAGGTTTCTGCAAAAATGTTTAAAACGTTTAAAGGTTTAACTCTGGTTTTCTTCTTTACTGTTTGACTGATTTCTTTTACTTGAGTTTTATCTCTATGTCTTTACACCTTAGGATTTTTCATTATTTGACTGTTGGTTATAATGTTTTGCCCGTTTACTTTGGCTCTGTCAATTAAAGTGATTAACTTATTTGATTGCTTAATTAGGGTTCGAAAATTGTGCTTTCCTTTTAAAACGGATATCTCCTTGACAGATTTTTACCTATTCTTTCCATATGTGCAATTCTTAATTGGTACTATTTGGCTTAATTTTCTTTCTAGCCTGATTTATGTGCTTTGATTACTAGAACCGACCTATAAGTGATCTCTGGATTTACTACTTACCTTATTTAGCCCCAATCTTGTCTACTGATTTATTCCGTGAAAGATGCTCCTTAATCTAAGTTACACTTAATGGTAATTGACTCTTGTATTGGTTGATTGATTTTGCATGCCTTACCTTATTTGGCTTTACTCTACAATGTGTTATAAAAACCTTTCACTATTCTGATTTTAACAAACAAGCTCGTGCTTACATACTTACACTCACACTTACACACTCTCACACTTTCTTCACTTCATAACTTAAAAAGTTCACTATTTTTCCTCAAAAAATTCTCTTTGTGCTGCTACTCTAGTTTCTGCACTGTTTAGCCGGATGGAAGCCAAGGCTAAACTCTTTGGATCCAAACTGTCATTACATTCCTGTTTACTTTCTTCCTAACTAGTATGTGTTAACTTCTATAAACCTATTTCTATTCTATATGTTATGTGATTAGTTTATTTCGACCTCAACCTGCTTCTGTTTGACACATGATTCTTGTCTGTTTCTTTCTCAACTATTATACCTTAATTCTTGTTATCTTGTTCTGTTCTGCATGTTTATTTCAACCTTAGCATGCTTCTGCCTGATCTATGAAGCATGTTTACCTCTCTCTGAAACTAATATTCTCTAGTTCCTACTACCCTATAATGTTCTATGTGTTTGTTTGGTTAGTTATTTCAAACCTCAGCATGTTTTCTGTTTAATACATGCCTATACGATTTCACTTAGTGACAAAGCTAATTAGGTTATCTATAATAATGTGAAACTCTGTATAATCAGTTGTATGTTTCCTGCCCTGCAAGCATGTGTAGCACCCCAACCTGGGGAAAGTTATCAAGTATTGCATGGAAATGATCCTACATGCTAAAAAACTTAGGACCCTTTTAATTCTTGTTTTAAAATAATAGTTGTCTAAATTGCTTTATTTTCCTTTAAAGACTAATTCGCTTATTTAAGTTCAGCCGGGGACCTCGAGGGGTGCCTAACACCTTCACTTCAAGGTAATTTCGAGCTCTTACCCGATCTCTGGTGATGCAAACTAGTTTCATGAGTTAATTACTCTAGGTGCCCTAACGCACCTTAATCCGTTAGGTGGCGACTCTTCAAATCCCATATCCCATCCCAAAAGGAAGGGAGTTGTCTCAGAAATGTCAAAACCCGATTTCGCGAGAAAAAAAGGGGGCGCGACAATTCTCACAGTGCACGTCCGCACGCCCATCACTTGGCATGTGTGTCACCTCAATACTAATCACATAATACATAGCTCGGGGTTTCTAACCCTCATAATCAAGTTTGGAAGCATTACTTACCTCAATCAAGCCAAAATCCTACTCCATGACGACCTTACCTCTCGACTCGTCCTCCAAACGTCCCGAATCTAACCAAAAGCAATACAATGCAATCATATAGGCCAAGGAAACAATTCCACACGAAAAACTATCATTTTCAACCAAAATCCCGAAATTCACCCAAACCCGGCCCCCGGGACCACGTCTCGGAATCCGACAAAAAAAAAACTAGAAAACGCATTCACTCACGAATCCAACCATACCAAATTTATCAAAATTCGACCTCGTTTGACCCCTCAAATCCCCAAATAAAACTCTCCAATTACCAAGCCCTAATTCCCCTCAATTTCATCCCTAATTTCTACTAATTACATGCTTAAACAACTGAAAATTACTATAATCACGAGTATTAAGCTCAAATAACTTACCTCAATGTAAACCCCCTTCATTCCCTCTTCAAAATTCTCCAAAAAGGTCCAAAAAAGATTAGAAATTGTGAAGAATGACCAAAAATTCGCGAAGGGTTCAATTTATACTCTCTGCCCAGCAAAATCGCATCTGCGATCAAAATTCACGCGTCTGCGACGCCACACCTGCGGAAAAACCATCGCAGTTGCGGATTCCACTTACTCCTCAAAATTTGCATCTGCGGCCAACATCTCGCACCTGCGAACCCGCAGGTGCGCTCTAATACTCGCACCTGCGTATCCATACCAAACCACAACCTTTCCGCTTCTGCGGACCTCGCACCTGCGCTCCCCTTCCACAGGTGTGGAAAAACACCGGCAATTCCCAAACTAGCAGAATTAGCAGTCCTTCTGCGCCAAAAATCATCTCCTGGACCACCCGAAACACACCCGAGGCCCTCGATACCTCCACCAACAACACCAACAAGTCACATAGCAACATACGAACATAGTCGAGCCCTTGGAACACTCAAAACAACATCAAAACGTCAAATCAACCTCGGATTCAAGCCAAAGAATTTCTAAACTTCCAATTTCCGCCAATGATGCCGAAACCCATTAAGCCTCGTCTGAATAACCTCAAATTTTTCACACACGTCATAATGACTCTACGAGCCTACTCCAACTTCCGGAATTCCATTCCAACCCCGATATCTAATTTTCCATTGCCGACCGGAAATCACCAAATTTCTAATTTCGCCAATTCAAGCCTAATTCTACCACGGACCTCCAAATTACGTTCAGAACACGCTCCTAAGTCCAAAAATCACCTAACAGAACTATTTGAACCATAAAAACCCCAATCCGAGATCGTTTACTCATAAATCAACTTCCGATTGACTTTTCCAACTTAACTTTCTAAATAAGAGACTAAGTGTCTCATTCCACTCCAAAACCACTCCAGACCTGAACCAACCAACCCGATGCAACATAATAAAGTTGAATAACACATAAAGAAGCAGAAATGGGGAAAACGAGGTTATAACTCTCGGAACGACCGGCCGGGTCGTTACACTTAAACTTTAGCATTCGGAACCCGACACTTATGTCAAACCATACTCCATCTTCAACTCAATATACATTAACTCCCAGTTATTTAAGCACAATTGCATCAAGAGTCACCGCTTATGAATTTTTTATTTTTCACACCAATACAACTATATTTTTTTTCTTTTTCAATTCAAGTGACTCTTACTTTTTCAAAACAATGCTCATTTCTTCTGATTTCATTAGTTCCACTCAAAAGCCAAACCAACCACCCCACACTTTAACTTTTACAAAGTTCATAACAATTCAAGTGCTCATGAGAGGTTAAAAGGTTCAAATTGATGGCTAATTCAAAGAAAGGGTAAAGTCTGTAATGTGGTTGCCAAAGAACAGGATTGAAGGCTTAAAGGGGTTAACTACGATACATAACAATTATGTGGGTACAATATACATATCTGGATGACCATAGAAACTCCTATTTTACTTTCAAGACTGAACAAAACTACTATTAGCTTTGCAAACACACAGGGCAAGTTCTAGACATCAAAAGCACTACACAGAATACAACAAACCTCACACACACATGGAACATGACTCACTCAAGATTGGATCATCAAAACACTCTAGTCAAAGCAATTAAGTCAAGTTAAGAACATACAATTTATGGCACTTATACAAGAGTCAACAACTGAGCCTAAGCGTCACACTAAAGCACTCACTATTTTCAAGGCATAATGAAGTTAAGAGACCATGTTTCCATTTCAGCCCACAGGTTCCTACTTCTAAAAAAATAAAACTAACTACACCTGGTTCAAACAAAACCCTTGGAAAAGAACCGCGGCCCAAAGAAAAACCAAGGGGGAATTGATACACTAATAACAAAAGAAAATATTTTTAACTTATTTTTTTTTCTTTCGACTTTAATCCCTCAAGAAACTCGTCGAATGATATCCATCGTCGGGAAAAGTCGAAACTTTTGAGTTTTTGTTTGTTTTTTTTTTATATTCAACTAACCAAAGAAACTAACACTAATCTACATTACTATATACATACAACATACATATAAGATATCCCCCACCACACACTTTAAATGGTGGCATGTCCCCATATCACATAAATAAAAAATGCAAGGTAAAGGAAACTTCTCTGGTAGAGTCAATCCTGGTCGGAGACCGTGCCTAGGTCGAGATGACAAGCCCTGCCAAGTGTAAGCAGCCGTGCCATGACCTTCCTCTCAGATTTTTCATTTTGGGTAGCAAGTGCATCCACTCGAGCTCCCAAGTCCGTGACAGAAGTACGTAACCCTGCCATTTCATGATCTAAGGCAGTCATTATCGTGTCTCATATGACAACTAAGGTTCCCTCAGCAACCTGCTCATGCTGGGGTGACTCAGCCACAAACTCAGCTTGCCCTTCATTGCTCTTATCTGGAGCATTAGACTCCTTGTTATTTGCTTCGACAGGCGCAACAGGATCTTTCCCAATGACCACTTTATCAGCCCGGAACTTCTGTTCTTTTTTATCTTTTCCATCCAAGTTCCTATTTTTCGGTACACATGCTGCCCGGCATAATCTAGTGACTAAGGAAGGAAAGAAGAACCCATACCTCTGCACAAGACAACGAATGAACATTTCGTCGTGAATAACCTAAGCCACATCAAAATAGTGGCTAATGATAAAGCACCAGATCAGTGCAGCCCGAGGACCATTCACCTCAGTGTTGTTAGAAGAAGGCAGCGCGCGACTATTGATGATATAGAGCCAAAACTTCCCTTCAAAGGTGAGCGAAGCCGAGTGAAACTTTTGCCCTTGCTTAATACAGACTACTTCTTTGTTTGTCACGCATATTGTTCTAAAAAACAAATTCCACGAGGTCGGTTCTCTGTTATAGGTGTCATAATAATAGTCCTCAGCTCCACCAAATACTGGCAACCGGTAATCCCTCCTAATGGCGTCGATGGATGCATCCACACTCTTCTGTCGTACCGTGCAGACATGGTCCACATGTTCCGAGCAGTTCGCGTAGAACTCCCGTATAATCATTAAATTGGTGTCATCAGGTTCTTCAAAGAAAATACTCATCCTTCGCCAAACCAATTCCTGATACATATTGGGACAGTAATTCTTGAGGGACCCCGTATCAATTCCGCATTCCAATATGGGTTTCTTGGGAGCCTTCTAACCAAAATGTTCCTATGCTGAGCTGGATATGAACTTTGTACCGTCAAACTGGGGCGCATTGGTCGAGGCCCACGATCGGGATGAGCCAGCGTGTCCACTAGAAGAGGCACCTGTGGTTCTTCATTTCTTGGAAGGTGTCATGCTACCTGAAACAAATACCAATATCAGTAAAAGGCACGATGTGTGAACCAAGAGCGGTAACTCAGACTTCACCAGCACACTTGTTCACAAAATTACATTCTAGAACTCACTCTGGCATTTATACAAACACTTGATGCGCAAGTTTACCCAAACTCCCAAACACCCAATTATAACCCCAATTCAACCACAAATATACCACAGTCTAATCCAACCCAACATGGTGAAATTCAGTTATTACCTCAACATACAAACAAGTATACTAGCAAAGAGAAAAATAAGAAATCTACTACAATACAGAGAAAAGAAAAAAAAATAGAGAAACTCAACTAAATTAAGACGGAAACAAAACCATTACACTTATCTGAGGGAACTTGTGAGGATTTGGGTTGGGAAGTGGTGGATTAGGAGAGATGAGGGGAAGGGTGTAGCGTTTTGATTTTGAAATTGGGGAGAAGGGAAGGGTTTGGACGTTTTGTTTCTTTTGTTTAGAGAGGGGGGTTGTCAGATTATATNGGATCGGGTATATTAAAAGAAAAACAAAGAAAGAAGAAAAAAAATTAACTAATTAAATACCCTACAACACGGTGCCCAATGCACGGTTGGTGCGCGGCCGCGCACGTGTGGCAGTGAAGGTCCAAAAATGTGTGGGCAGTGCGCGGCCGCGCATGTGTGGCAGTACTGGTCCAAACATACGCGGTCAGAGCGCGACCGCGCACGTTTGGCAGTGATAGTCTTAAAGTGCGCGGTCAGTGTGCGACCGCGCACATTTGAAGTATCAGCTTCTCGGCTTATGCCACTTTTAGCCCCTCATCAAATTGATTTCTTCACCCGAATCATTCCAGCCCGCACAAATTCATCCCTGCACGTTGATAAACCTGTCAATACTTCCACAATTCAAAATCAAACAAGAAAAATAACGAAAACACAAAAATATTGGGTTGCCTCCCAAGTAGCTTGATTTAACGTCACGGCACGATGAATTACAACAAACCCATGGGTATCCTCCGAAGAAGTGTTTGATTTAATGTCGCGACTATTATACCCCATTTCAACACGGGTCAAATTAAAGTATAACCTATTGGTAATTCTAAAGGTTTAATAGATTAAAAGAGTCGCCACCTAATTATTTTAACGGTAAATTAGAACACCAATTTTAGCTAAGTAATGCTTAAAGTTAATTTTGTTTTATGATCTACTTAACCTTAGAAATTCTAGGTAAGTGTTCTAATTATTCCTATAAGAAAGGCTATGAAGGCACCCTATATGATCCGTTAATTACGTTAACCGACCAAACTTAGATTAATTAATAAAAGACTTATTAAAAAAATGGTTTAGCATATTGCAAGTATTTGGAGGAAAGAACTCATAACTAAAATATTTTATTAAATGATATCTACCAAAAACAGTAGCTAATCTTTGATTGTAAAAATAAATTCACCAGTCACAAAATATCTTTGAGTCGCATGCTAAAGAAAGCTAACTACAGTTTATTTTAATTCAGCCAACTCAAATAATTCTCTTTTTTTTTTCTTAAGATTGATTAAACGATGAAAGAGAGGTAAATATGTAAGCAAACTCCTGCTTCTAAACTTCTCCTCCAACTTGATAAAAATAGAACTGTCAAGGCATTTTAAAAATACTTAGTTAGTCTTAAGAAACTTTGGATCCAAATTCAGATTTGTCTCACTCCAAAAAGCTCGACAGATTCATAACTCAAACTTGGAATAAAATTTAAAAGGAATCTTGTTCAAGAAAATTTAAAGACTGACCAAAATACTACTACAAATATTTTAAGATAAATCGCAATTCCTCCTACTCTACATCATCCCAAATTACTTCAATTTTAAGGCGACTCCCAATTGTTATAAATAGTTCCAGATTGCACAATAGAACAGAACATTTAACGAAATGAAATAAAATATTGTTCAGATGAATTTTCATCTAGCTGCAATTTATATGCAGTGATCCAGGGGATAACACAATGCTAATAGACTCCGGGCGGTCGCGGTGGCGGCTGCGTTGAGTCTCGCATTGAGACTCTTCGTTGCTCCAGTGTGTATGACATGCAAAGAAAAAGGAAGTAAAAGATTAGAAAAAATAACTTATAATATATTGGTATAGTGCTGCAGATATAAAAAGAAAAGAAACTAAAAAATAACTGAACAATATAGAGGTAAGTAACTTTGCTCACATAACCTTACGAAGAATGAATTATATTCCAAACATGCTTTGAATTACCTCGTTAATCATTTTAAGTAATTACGGCCTAAATACTACTACTCTTTAGCATTAAGGAATTATAACTTAAAAGACATGTATCACACACATAACAATGATGTTTCTTCATTTAAGACCTTAAAGTCATATGACTACTTCTTCATTAATATGGATAGAAAAGAAAGTTGTAACTAAGACAATGTAATTTCAAAAAAAATATGGAATCACACTCAAACTTAACCTTGTGAAGATGGTCATTAGGCGTCAAATTTTCCACTTAATTCCAGTTATTAACTCACCTATCTAAAGATTCATGCTTAGCAAAATGGACATACTTTTAAAACATTCAATCTGATTGTAAAAGAAAACACATTTACCATAATGTTCCTTATGTCTAACTAAGCTTAAGGTTCACTGGTTTTTAGCACATAAGTTAACACTATTTATATACACACACATGGGCATGCTCGCACAAGAACATAGGCACACATGGGTATGCTCGCACAAGAATTTAATAGCAAACTTAATACAATATTCCTTTAAGAAGCTATTCATTAGGTCATCAAAATTAAGTAAGTGATTATCTATTATTCTAACATATGCCTTCCATAAACTAGATAGTAAACTTCAGTATTCATAGCATAGTTGTTAGATCATACAGTGAGGATGAATGTTTTACTGACAAAATAAATTTAAAGCAAACTAAGGTAGTGGTGTTTAAAGAAATGTATAGAGTAACAGCTAAAGTAGCAATTGGCCTAAGCATATTAGCATAAGCACTCAACTAACATCCTATTTTTTGCTTGATAAACACATAGTCGGAATCTACAATTTCCCACGATTTGCACACACCAAAGACCTTAAGTTTCTACAAGAAAGAATAAATTGCAAATCATATTTTACGACAAAACAAGGCGCTTGTTTTGAATATGCGGGAAATAAAACTAGGACCTAAGAGATAAAAAAAGTTACCGACCCTTTTGTGTGCAGGAACTGGGGCGCGTCAAAAGGTCTATCGTCTCCGGCCTTTACTCCGCAACTTTGAACGAGCGTCAAACTATGAAACAAGCACGTCGATGCCTCTGTTATAGTTAAAACAACCAATAGAGGCCGAAAGAAAACGAGCCTTCAAAGTATGGTTATTCGGACTAAAAATGAGAGAAGAATAACAAGTGTAAAAGTCTAGAAGCGGCCCATGAAAAGGTCCTGAAATTTGTCACCAAATTTGGTATTTGTAGGAGACGAATCAGGGCTCTTCTAGGGTTAGTTTGGACGGAATTTTAAGGTTTGAAATCGGGTCAAACGGCATTTGAAATTTGAACATTGATCTTGCAAAAGAATTAAATGGGATATAGAGCTTCTTGTTCTAAAATGGTAATGACAGATCTGCTATGGCCGAGAAACATTGGCATTTTGTGGAAAGAGGGGAAGGACGAAAAGAAACGTCTTTTTGGAGAGAGAATTGGAAAAATTGAAACCTTAATTGCTTTAGGTCTTTAAGAGTGAAGTAATGGGTTTCAACCGTTAGATTAAAAGTTTAAACGGGTGAGATTATGTCTGGCATATTTATTAAAAAACATAGTTTCAGTGGGGGTTTTAGAGTATTCTATCATTGGGCTAAAGTTGAGAACTTTGGGTTGCTGGTTGAGCGAATTTGGGGCGATTGGCATTTGGCAGCCAGCACCCACATTTTAACTTATATCCTATTTTTAAAAATTATTAATTTGGTAGCCATCTGACAAAAAATCCGCACTAATATGACCATTCTATCCCTGACATAACATATAAAAATCACGCACCTCCATCTCTTCTCATATTTGAATCACGTCCGTCTCTTCTCATATTTGAATCACGCACAAAACACTTCACCGATCCTCCGTCTCTTCTCAGATCTCCTCTCCCAAACAAAAATTCAAATTGTAAGTTTTCGAATCTGACTGATGTACATGATACCTGAGATTTTTTGCTAAAGTTTTGGTGAATTTTTTGCTTTATTTGCTAAACAATTTATTTTTTTGGCTAAACTTCAGCACTAATAATATGCTTAAGTTATGTAATGTGTTCTATAGTTTTTTTATGAGTTTTTTCAAAAACTTTGTTGAAGTTTTTCTCCTGGATACAATAGTTTTCTAATGAGTTTTATGAAAAACTTCAGCACAAGATGCTGAAGTTTTTTAGTTCATTTTCTAATACTTCAGCAC
>ML306580.1:0-116318 GCA_005239505.1 Nicotiana paniculata | reverse complement strand
CTCATGCATGTGCATCTCATGTGCCTTTAACTCTGCTGGTCTATGTCACTTGTGATGGACCTGTTTCATCTCGGATTTCCTTTGTCAATCTTCAAAACTATTTCCTTTCGTGGGCCAACACTGCTTTTCAATCATAACAGTTGTATTTACCGCTTTCATAACGTGAAAATACATTACAACATGCTTTTATTGCTTATTTTATTGTTGCATAATCATGTTCAACATCATATTCCACTCGTGACTATACAAATCCTATAGCAATGCTTGATGAGTGGTTGCGCTCTTCTTATTTTATATCACCCCCTAAATTTGGAAAGGCTTATTTGCGGTAAAACTAGTCGATCAGCAGTGCAGTCGACGGTTCCGTGCCTTTCCCCCCTGAGTTGTCCGCTCAAGGGTACCAATCTAAGACCCCATAGAAACCTTACTCTGTTATACTGTGCATGCATCATGGTCAAACCTAGCTGGGTTAATGTGTTGTCCACACAATACCCTTTAAGACAGCCTTGTCCAAGTCCACCGGGGTTTTCATAATCCCAACGGACACAATCACGTTATGTGAATTTATTTGGAGAACTAAACGCTTGTATGCTAATCATAAGTGTATAAATACTCGAGTCTGGCGGGGGTAAGGGCCTAACTATGTTTCTCTTGCAGAAATATGAGGCACGAAACCCCTATATTTGGCATGGTCAGCAATATCCATCCAAAGCTCCTGAACTGGTGGGAAGACCTTTCCTCCAGTGATAAGAAACACGTCAAGAAATACCTGGGCAATTTACCGTCTCTCCTAGACATTCAACCCAACAACATGTTGATCGAGGATGCCACCTTATTTTGGGATAGCGAAAGAGTCGTCTTCCGCTTTGGGAACATTGAGATGACACCACTGCTAGAAGAGATAGGAGGACTAGCGGGGTTAGTCTGGGAAACCCTTGGGTTGTTGGTGCCTGAAAACCGCACATGCAAGGGCTTTCTGAAAATGATGGGTTTGAAGAAGAATGTTGAGTTAGAATATCTGAAAAAGTCATACATACCCTTTGAGTACTTATATGAAAGGTATGGTCACAGCAAATCGTACCGTACCTACCACGAGGAATTTGCCATTACATCTTTGGGGCACATCCACCATAGGGTGTTTGTATTCATTGCATGAGTTATGGGATTAATAGTGTTTCCAACAAAGAAGGAAAGGATCCATACTAGGTTGGCCATGGTAACCAAGGCTTTAAAGGAGGGGATTGACGGGCAAGACTTCAGCATTGTCCCGACGATTATAGCAGACATTTACCGAGCTCTGGAACATTGTCAAAGAGGAGCTCAGCACTTCGAGGTTTGCAATTTGTTACTACAATTATGGCTCTTAGAACATCTCCAAAAGGGTTAATACCACCAAGAACTTCCGCGCAGGGCTTGGAATGACCACATCGCTTTCCATCACCCAAGCGGATGGCATATATTCCCGACAGATTTTCTCAGCCAGAGACTGCCAAGGAGTGGGTGGAGTTCTTTGATAATCTAACTGAGGAGCAGGTATGGTGGATGTTCGAGTGGTTTCCAACGGACGAATTCATCGTCAGGTCCAGGGATGAACCACACTTGGTGCTAATCAGGTTGAGAGGTATATATATTTACGTTCCTCTCCGAGTCATGATACAAGCATGCAGAAAGCAAGTTGTGCCAAGGGTCGACAAGATGAGCCATTTTTGAGCTGACTTCCAGGATAATGATGTTCCCCACAAGTGTCGAGCCCAACATATGTGGCACTGTAAAATCATAATGGAGAAGAACACAATTGAACCAGACAGGTGCCACACAGTATATGCACCTTTCTACCCGGGGTGGTTAGAAGATGACCTGGATGGGTTAGTCAGGCCAGGGATCAGCTGAGGCCACAAAATCATAGACGAGAGTGTAGAGGCTCAGGTCAAGTACAATCGGCTGCGCAAGAGGATCCACAAGTCTGAGAATGAGCACCATGAGATACATGAAACCAACAAACGGTTGATTGAATAATGGAAAGACGTGGCCATCCGTTCCAACAAGAAGCTGGAATACTTGGAGCGAGGCATAATAAAGCTGGAAGGTAAAATCATCAAGAGGGTCGAAGACTGTCAGAAAGCTGAGGGGAATGAAGGAGGACATCTGGCCAGAGCATACCTACTGCTAGGAATGCGTGAGCTAGGGAACCTGTTCGATGGGATCAAGGATGCCGAATCTGGGGAAGGTCCTTCTGGGACCAAGTAGGATAGGATTTCCTTTCTTTTGCTTTTATCAATGTAATAAGGCCAAATGGCCATTCGTGACTTTATTTCCTGCTTATTATTTTAGTGTCGTTTTGGATTTGTCTATTTTTACATTAATGAAATGAGTCATTTTGGCATCTAAGTTCTCCAAATCAACTTGTCGCTAGGCCTACCTCGGGCACAACGAGGCTCCCAAATTAGGACACGCTTTTATATTCCTGTACTATGTGTTTAAATACTGCAATATTTTCTCATGTTCCTCACTGACTTGGCTACCTTTTGTTTTTGTTTTTGTTTTTGTTGTCTTTCTTTTGATTATTCCCCTCCCCAAAGGTTGGTTCGTGCATTCTGGCATCATCATCATATCACACAAGATCCAGGGGCCCTCCACCTTCTCCTCCTCCTAGTCCACTTAAAGGCAAAGACAAAGGGAAAATGGAAGATTTGAGCAATATCATAAAGGAAAACACAATGAAAGCTGAATGAACAGAAGATCCTGACAATCAAGGTACTCAGGTTTAGAATGATGCTATGTCACAACTCGAGCAAAGGCTGTTGAAACTACAAGGGGAGCTTGAACATGTCCGAAACTTGGTGAACCTGTCCTTCTCACTTAGTGTTCCAGATGTCAATCATCCGAACACCCAAAACCCCATACATCCTTAGAATACCCCAAACAAACATAACCCTCCCACAACTCACCACCATACAACAAAAATAAACTATTCCACCACAATGCAACACTTGCCACACTCCGAGAAACACCACACTGATCATCCCTGAACCACAAAGCTCCACAGATGACCATCTCTATGCTCAGGTGCCAGGCCATCATAACAACCCCATATACGTGGATACTCTACCTCAAGCCACCCAACCCATTTCATACATACCTGAATCCAGTGAGAAGGATTTGCTTATCAAGAATTTGGCCGAAGAACTCAAGAAGCTGACTAGCCGAGTTCAAGGTGTTGAAGGAAGTAAGGGAGTTGAAGGGTTGAACTATGAAGATCTCTGCATACAACCCGATGTTGAACTACCAAATGGATACAAACCTCCTAAGTTCGAGATGTTCGACGGTACAGGTGATCCTAGGGTCCATCTGAGGACCTATTGTGATAAATTTGTTGGAGTAGGAAGAGATGAAAAGATTCGTATGAAGCTATTTATGAGGAGCCTCATAGGGGATGCTCTGTCTTGGTACATCAGCCAAGACCCTAAAAAGTGGTCCAATTGGATAAACATGGCATTAGACTTCATGGACCGGTTCAGGTTCAATACAGAGAATGCGCCAGATGTGTTCCATATTCAGAATCTTAAGAAGAAGCCCACCAAAACTTTTCGCGAGTATGCCACTCGCTGGAGATCTGAAGCAGCTAAGGTCAGGCCTGCCCTAGACGAAGAACAAATGAACAAATTCTTTGTCCGGGCACAACCCCCGCAGTATTATGAGCGGTTGATGGTGATTGAAAACCACAAATTCTCTAACATCCTCAAGTTAGGCAAGAGAATCGAAGAAGGGATTAAAAGTGGAATAGTTACCAATTTTGAAGCATTGCAGGCCATGGACAAGGCCCTACAGTCTGGTGGCATATCCAAAAAGAAAGATGTAGGGGCCGTAATGGTTGCACAGGGACCCAAATACCCACTGACATATTGAACCTCTCCACTCACCTACCAGGCACCCCCGCCCACATATCAGTTAACACCTCCACCAACATATCAGTCATCTCCACCACCTACCTATTAGCCTACTTCTCCCAGTTATTCCCAACCAGCTCCTGTTTACCATGCTTACAATTCTCAACCATCTCACTTCCAATCACCCTATGCTCGAAAAAATTTCCCTAGGCCTCGACCCAACTTCGACCGCAGACCGCCCAAATAATATACTTCCATTGTTGAGCCTATTTACCAGCTATATGAAAGACTGAAAGCTGATGGTTATGTCACTCCTATCCCTGCTGTAACCTCTGAAAATCCCTCTGAATGGGTCAATCCAAATAAGATCTGTGCATACCATCCGACATGAAGGGGCATACAATTGATGAATGCCGCTCATTAAAAGATAAGATCCAGTCCCTGATCGATAATAAGGTCATCCAAGCAAAGGAAGCTACTCCCAATGTCCCCAACAATCTGCTTCCAGACCATAGGGTAGAGGCATCAACATGATAGAAATAGGGGAAGAATGGGACCCAGAGGGGTCGATCGGATTGATCAAAGAAGGTGATGACCCAAAGAAGCCAGCGGTCACACTTAATCCCATCATAGTCCAGATTCAGCCGTCAGGAGATGTTGAGGTAGCTGCATCAGTCCCATTCAAGTTTGAAGTGGCACCACCTGTGGATGCACCTGTGCCGTTTGAGGTTGAGGTAATCCCACCTGCCACGACACCTGCCCCATTTGAAGTGAAGATAGCCGCACCAATTACATTGACAGTGTCAAACCTGCCACTTTTCAACACCAATGTTGTACCTTGGGACTACGTGGATGAAGCAAGAAGGAAAGGTAAGGTTAAGATGGAAGAAACTGCTGTCGCACAGGGGATGACTAGGACCGGCAGGGTCTATACACCTGAACACTTGGCAGAGTCTAGCAAACATGCTTTTAACAGGCCACCCGTCATTGAAACAGGTCCAGATGATCTTTGGAGAAAGGTGCAAGACAAAGAATATTCAGTTATAGATCAGCTGAGCAAGACTCCAGCCCAAATATCCATCATGTCATTGCTACAGAGCTCGGAAGCACACATGAATGCTTTGATGAGAGTGTTGAATGAAACATATGTGCCTAATAACATCACCAGTGGAGAAATGGCCAACATGGTAGGACAGGTGCTGGAGAGTCACAAGATCACTTTCCACGAGGACGAGCTGCCACCTGAAGGGCTAAGTCACAACAAGGCACTGCACATTACTGTGCAATGTGAAGATCATTTCACTACCAGGGTTCTAATTGACGGAGGATCCAGCCTAAACATTTACTCATTGACAACCCTCAAAAGATTGGGCAAAGGTTTGTATGATATAAGAGAAGGGTCCATGAATGTGAACGCTTTCGATGGTTCTCAGAGGGCCACCATTGGAGAAATCATTCTTTGTCTACAGATGAGACCTACATGGTTCGAGATTAAATTTCAGGTGATAGATGTATCCGCGTCATATAACCTATTATTGGGCCGGCCGTGAATATATGCCGCTGGGGCTGTGGCATCAACATTGCATCAGGAAGTGAAATTTGAATGGAACCACCAGGAATTAATCATCTACGGAGATGGAAGCAACCCTATCTATAGTCGCCAGACCATCCCGATGGGTGAAGGTAGAAGAAGGATGGGTGGATAAACCTATCATCACATTGAGCGGGTCAACGCAATAGACAAGGATAAGTGGTGGGATAGTAAGATTGAAAGCATATTGAACTGGAGCGCGTACAAGCCTGGCAAAGGGCTCGGTAAGAATCTTCAGGGGATTTCACAACCAATACAGCTGAAGCACATTTGCACCACTTTTGGGCGGGAATACAAGTACACTTGGCAGGAGTACAAAGACTGGTCGCCACCATGGCGCAGTCCTTACTATCCATTGGAAAAACCTACACCATATTTGGAGCAGACTTTCCAGCAAGCTGATATTGTATGAGGGTCGTAAGAAGAAGAAACTCTAGCAGATTTGAAGAATCTATTCCTGGAAGACAAAGGCAATGACTGTTGTGTTATTTTTGAGGAGGAGGAAGAGGAAGGTCCTACCAGCCAAGCTGTGAGAAAGGGATCATTCCTCAAGAATTGGACCGTCAGACCATCCAGGGCCCGACAAGTCCCGGGTAGCAAGGCTGAACATCGTTAATTATTTCATTTTTGCTAATGATTTCCTTTTTGCATTTTTTGTTTTCTAATAAAATCCCGATGTTCCAAAATTGTTTGTTTAAATTATCAAAATCGCTTTTACGTTTAAACGAATCAGTATTTATTTATTACCGTTTTTCTCTCATTACTTTTATCTATAAAACATTACTATTTTCTGTCTTGATGAACCAATGAATGTGACATGCAATGAGACAACGCAACAAAAGGACATCGATTCAGAAGAAGAGGATGTCATACCCGATGAAATTATCAGAGAAGTTGAGGATTTCGAGAACAGACCTAAGTCCAACCTGGACGGAATTGAGGTAGTCAACCTGGGAGATTCAGAGACTGTCAAAGAAACTCACATCAGCATCTATTTGTCGCCATCAGAGAAAAAGGAATGCACCCAATTATTAAAAGAGTAAGAGGACATATTTGCATGGTCGTACGGCGACATGACTGGTCTAAGTACATCCATTGTGGCTCACAAGTTACCGACCAATCCAATGTGCCCACCGGTAAAACAGAAGCTCAGAAAGTTCAAGCCTGATATGAGTCTGAAAATCAAAGAAGAAGTTACCAACCAAATCGAGTCAAGGTCCTCAGGGTAGTTGAATATCCAACGTGGTTAGCCAACATCGTGCTAGTACCCAAGAAAGATGGAAAAGTTAGGGTCTGTGTCGACTACCGGGATCTCAACCGGGCCAGTCCAAAGGATGATTTCCCCTTTCCAAACTCACACATCCTGATTGACAATTGTGCGAAGCATGAACTTCAGTCGTTCGTGGATTGTTTTGTCAGATACAATCAGATTTGGATGGATGAAGAAGATGCTGAGAAAATGGATTTCATCACACCGTGGGGAGTCTACTGTTATAAGATGATGCCATTCGGCTTAAAGAATGCTGGGGACACTTACATGAGGGATATGACCACTATCTTCCATGACATGATACATAAGGAGATCGAGGTATATGTGGACGACGTCATTATCAAGTCCGAGAAATCCACCGACAATATAGCAGGTCTGAGGAGGTTCTTCAACAGGTTGCAGAAATACAACCTGAAATTAAACCCCGCGAAGTGTGCATTCGGGGTTCCTGCCGGAAAATTTCTTGGGTTCATTGTCAGCCGCCGAGGAATAAAACTTGATCCGTCAAAAGTCAAAGCCATCCAAGAATTACCACCACGAAAGAACAAGAAAGATGTGATGAGTTTCCTGGGGCGCCTTAACTACATCAGCCGGTTCATAGCCTAGTCCACAGTCATATGTGAACCGATCTTCAAGATGTTAAAGAAGGATGCTGCAACTAAATGGACCGAGGATTGTCAAAAAGCTTTCGACAGAATCAAGGAATACTTGTCAACGCCACCAGTTTTGGTCCTGCCCGAGCCAGGTAGACCCTTGCTACTCTACCTTGCAGTATTAGATGGAGCTTTCACTGCGTTATGGGGCAGCACAACTAGACAGGAAGAGAGGATCATGCTATCTATTATCTGAGCAAGAAGTTCACTCCATACGAGGCACATTATTCTCTATCGGATCATACCTTCTGTGATCTAACCTGGGTATCCCAGAAGCTGAGGCACTACTTATGTGCATACACGAATATCTCATATCAAGGATGGATCCCTTGAAGTACATCTTTTAGAAGCCCATGCCCACTGGCAAGCTGGCCAAGTGGAAAATTCTGCTAAGTGAATTTGACATCGTGTATGTGACTCAGAAAGTGGTCAAGGGACAAGCATTGCCATATCATCTTGCCGAGAACCCTGTGGGAGGAGAATACGAACCTCTGAAAAAATATTTTCCCGATGAAGAAGTATTATTCATAGGAGAAGACATTGCTGAATGCTATGACGGCTAAAGAATGTTCTCTGATGGAGCAGTCAATTTCAAAGGGGTCGGTATTGGAGCAGTCTTGGTGTCGGAAACTGGCCAAAATTATCCGGTATCTGCTAAACTCAGATTCCCCTGCACCAACAATATGGCAGAGTATGAAGCCTGCATCCTAGGGCTCAACATGGCCATTGACATGAATATTCTAGAGTTGCTAGTAATTGGTGATTCAGACCTGCTAATACACCAAGTACAAGGAGAATGGGCTAGCAAGAATTCCAAGATACTACTGTATCTGCACCACATGTAGGAATTGAGAAAGAGGTTCACAAAGATAGAATTTAGGCACGTCCCCAGAATTCAGAACGAGTTTGCCGATGCACTGGCTCTATCATCCATGATACATCATCCAGATAAGAACTTCATTGATCCTATTCCAGTAAAGATCTATAGCCAGCCTACATATTGTGCCCACATTGAAGAAGAAGCAGACAGAAAGCCATGGTTCCATGATATCAAGGAATATATATCAAAGGGAGAGTACCTAGAGCTTGTAAATCACACTCAGAAACGCACGCTTCGAATATTGTCCAATATTTCTTTCACAGCGGAGGAACCCTGTACAAGAGAACTCCCGATCTGGGATTATTGAGATGTGTCGATGCAAAGGAAGCCTCCAGACTACTCGAAGAGATACATGCCGGGACATGCGGCCCCCATATGAATGGTTTTGTCTTGGCCAAGAAGATACTCAGAGCTGGTTACTTTTGGATGACCATGGAAACGGACTGCATACACTATGTCCGAAATGTTACCAATTTCAGGTACATGCAGATATGATAAAGGTACCCCCAAATGAGCTCAATGCGACAAGCTCGCCTTGGCCATTCGTCGCCTGAGGAATGGACGTCATTGGACCGATCGAGCCTACAGACTTAAACGGACACATGTTTATCTTAGTAGCTATTGATCACTTCACCAAGTGGGTCGAAGCAGCGTCCTACAAAGCAGTGACTAAGAAAGTCGTGGCAGACTTTGTCCGCGACCATATTATTTGTCGGTTTGGAGTTCCAGAATCAATCATCACCAACAATGGCTCCAATCTAAACAATGATCTGATGAAAGCCATGTGCGAGACTTTCAAAATCAAGCACAAGAATTCCACAACATATAGACATCAGATGAATGGAGCTGTAGAAGCCGCCAACAAGAACATCAAGAATATATTGAGAAAGATGATAGAAAAACACAGACAGTGGCACGAAACCTATCATTTGCCCTACTGGGATACCGCACCACAATCCGCACATCAACTGGGGCAACTCCTTATTTGCTGGTTTATGGTACGGAAGCTGTTATTCCTGCTGAACTAGAAATTCCTTCCTTAAGAATCATACAAGAAACTGAGCTCAGCGACGCAGGATAGATAAGAAGTCGTTATGAGCAGCTAGCCCTCATAGACGGGAAAAGGATGAATGCAATATGTCACAGACAACTTTATCAGAGCAGAATGACCAGAGCTTTCAATAAAAGAGTCAAGCCGAGATAGTTCACATCGGGGAAGCGGTGTTAAAGAAGATCTTTCCATATCAAGATGAGGCCAAAGGGAAATTATCTCCCAACTGGCAAGGTCCGTATATAGTTCATAGAGTACTGACGGGAAGAGCTCTCACACTTGCAGAAATGGACGAGGAATTCTGGCTAAAACCAATCAATTCCGATGCAGTCAAGCGCTACTATGTGTAATTCTTTATGATGTAAGCTGAACTACACCCGACCTAATTCTCGTTTAAGAGGGGATACGTAGGCAGCCCTATGGGTTTGGTTACAATTCAATAAAAATCTCATTTCCCCCACAATTGGAAACTGGGGTAGAATTTTGAGGAGGACCCTCAAAATTCCGATGCAAGTTTAGCCGACCGCAGCACGCGCAATAGTCAGAAACGTCAACCCATCAAACTGGGGAAAATTTTTGAGGAGGACCCTCAAAATTTTGAAGCATGAGAGGTCGCAATGTCTTGAACCATGTCACGGTCATCGGTTCTTTTTTATAAATTTCTTAAAATATATCTTATGCTATGTCTTTGCAAAATCATGCATGCTTGCTTTCAAAATAGCTCTGTTTAGCAAACGCTACCCCCATAACTTGAACAGGATCATCAGACCAGGAAGAATGAGTCGAGCAAAGCCAGTGGGGATGCGAACCGACCTTCCCCATCCACAGAACTCACGATTTTTCTTTGGATTCAGGAACAAATGATAAACACGCTTCAAAGTCACAGTTGCAATTGCCAAAATTTTCAATCAGCACAAAGAACAAACATGCTCCATAGTCACAATTCTCACAACAATAGCAATGACAAAATCTGCTACCAGCTAAGAAATTCTACTATCATTTGCTATTTATTCTTCTGCATAAGTCTAAGCTCGCCTTCATCTTGCATGTGACTAAAGCTCTGTCCCGCATTTTGCATGAGGCTAAGCTCTGCCTCCATCTGCATAAGGCTAATCGCTGCCTTCCTATCTGCATGATATTAAGCTCTACCTCCATCTTGCATAAGGCTAATATTTTCCTTCCCTTGCATAAGGCTAATTACTGCTTTCATTTGCATGAGACGAAGTTATGTCTCCATACCTGCATGAGGCTAAACTCTGCCTCCAATTTACTTTTTTCACCGAGACTAAGCGCTGTCTCTCAAGCATTATTTACTTCGATTCTCTTTCGGGCTAAGCTCTTCCCCCAACTCGCAAGACTACGTCTTGCCTTGTTGACATCATGTTATTGCATCTCATTGGCTGAAATATCGCCAACTTGTCCAAAGGCGTCATAGTCTAACGACATCATCCTCATAGCTGGAAGACACCATGTCATGGCCTGAGGATCTCCCTTAATCTTGCACTGTCATTATTCAAAGGCGTCATAGTCTAACGACATCATCCTCATAGCTGGAAGACACCATGTCATGGCCTGAGGATCTCCCTTAATCTTGCACTGTCATTATTCAAAGGCGTCATAGTTCGGAGGCACCATCTTCATATCCCGAGAACATCATTTCATGGGCTGCAAGTTTTTCATCCAACAATTCATAGCCCAGGACGTCATGGTCTAAGGACGTCATCCCTAACCGTCCGAAGACAGCTTTAATAGTCCCAACGGGAACCTGTATCATGTTTAAATTTATGCACAATATACACTTGCGTATTCTTATTTTCAGGTAACCCGACAAGTAACAGCTATCCCAGAAGGAGCGATCCTGCTCTAGTTCTCCCAGCCATATCAAACCTAACCCCTTCCATAAACCGTTCATTTATCCAGCCCTAGATGTTGCGTCCGCTCTTGTGATAACTTCCTCGGTATACTTCGCTGATGAATCCGAAACTACATACGACCTGATTCCTATAAAACCAGGGATATGTAGGCAGCTCAGAAACCAGGGCGCGACCCTAAATCTCTCAAACCGTTTTGCTCGTTCAAAATTGGCCATCATATCTTTACCCGACAACTCTTTCATCCTTTCCGGGTAAAGAGGGGCAGCTGTTGATACCCAATTTTTCCCAAAAAATATTTTAAAATTGCATATATACCTTCAAAATCATGCATTAATAGCAATTGATATTTTTCCATAATTTTCCTATATTCTTATTAATTTACCCAGCATTTTATTTCCAATAAATAATTACAAAACTGCATCATAAATTATTTCAAAAGCATTTCTTGATTTAATTTATTACTCATGGTCCTATTAAGGCCAAATTATTTAATAAATAGCCAATTTAGCATCTTTTAGCTATAATCGCAATAACTTTGCAATTATAGCCCAATCATATAATTTTATACCATTTTAACCCAAAACTTAGTCATTTGTATTTTAAAATACTAAGTAACCATTTAAAAATATATATTCTATGCATGAAATTTATTTTTTATTATTATTAGCTATTTTTACAAATTATTTTAATTAATTTAACTGGGTATTTAACAAATAGCCTAATTTCATTTTAATTCTAGCCTAAACTAAACCAGCCCCAAACCCCAATTAAATTATACCAATACCCAGGTCCAATCCACTAAAATTACCCGGTCCAGACCTGATTTAATCTCGGTCGTTGATCAATTTTGATCAACGGCCCAGATTCACTCTTTCCTTAATTAACCTAAAAGACCTACCCCCCAAACCCTCATTTCTCTCATTTTCTCTCATTTTCTCTCATCACCCTCCGTCGTTACATCCTCTCATCTCTCTCAAGCTCTATGCTAAACCCTACTCTCCTCTCGCCGGTCGTTGGCTAGCCGATAACAATGGTGGTCCCACCACCACCCCTAGGCTCCATGGCTCCCTCACATGCCGGATTCCTTCTACCCTGAGGTCCTCAAGGGACCAGCGGTTGTTCATCTCACACCTATGGTCTTTTCATGCTGTTCTCAGGCCACCCTTGTCCGTCCGAGTAAGACCTTTCTATTTTCCGGCTAGATCCATGGCTTCTAAGCCGGAATCTCTCTATATCTGGGTTATCTCTCTCTGAAACCCTAACTCATCTCTTGACTCTTCAGATCTGCAATAGATCTGAGTATATTTTGAGTTATCTTTACTGTTTTCCCTAAGAATCTTCCCGATTTTTAAAACATTTCTTCATCTTCAAAACTAGGGTTTCTTAACCCCTTTCCAAAAATGACTTTCCCTCTGATTTTCAGTACCATTCTATGATTCTTACTATGTTTAAACGGTTATTTAAGTTTTTTCTTTTTTATCTGATTCATTATGTTGAAAACCCTAAATCTTTTGGTCTTAATCTTGGGTTTTGAGTCTGTCTTTGATAATTTGTTCGTTTAACCTGTATGTGTGCTTGTTTCTCATGAACGTTTTGTGATTTTGTGATTTTTACCCTATTTGGATTATTAGGGTTTCTGGTTCTTGATTCTTTTTGCATACGCTGTGTTTATCTCGTTTATTCTCAGAAATTTGTGTTAATCCCCCTAATCAGTACTATGTTCTAGTTTGAATCCCTGATTTTGTGTGATTTTTACTTTACCAGGCTTATTAGGGTTTATGATTTCTTTGTTCTCCCTGTCTATATTTCCCATTGATTTGTGGTACTTTCCTTTAGTTAAGTACCTTAGCTGTGGTGGCGTTCAAGCCTCGGTATGCTTCGGTTGTTCGTTCTGAGGACGCGGCACGGTCCTTTATTCGTTCATCCGAGGATGTAGTTTGCGATTACTAATCGGATGTTTTCTTGTTTTTGGCTCCTTCGATGTAGAAGGTGTCGGTGCCACATTGTGCACTGCAAACATTTCTTTTGTTGCGTGTTATTCCCCGTATACTATTTTTATTCCATCCTTCATAGGGAACTTCATCATTTGATGAAGGGTCGACGACACCTCCCTCATACTGTGAATCCACAGCCTTCCGAGTAATGCATTGTATCTCATGTCACATTCGATGACATGAAACTTGGCGTTTTGAATTGCATAGGCCACGTTGACAGGGAGGATTATTTCCCCTTTGGTTGTTTCGCTCGCCATGTTGAATCCATTGAGGACACGGGAGGCGGGCACGACCTGGTCGAGCAACCTGAATTGATCTACCACCCTCGACCTAATTATATTGGCCGAGCTACCTGGATCCACGAGCACACGTTTAACTCGAAATTTATTCAACAGAAAAGAAATTACCAGTGCATCATTATGAGGTTGATACAAGGTCTCGATGTCCTCTTCGCTTAATGAAAGAGCATCTTCAGGTATGTAGCCCCGACTTTGCTTTTCCCTGGTGATGGATACTTTTGTTCGTTTGAAAATGGGTCCCTGGGGGACGTTGACTCCTCCAATAATCATGTGGATGATGTGCTGTGGTTCTTCTGTTTCATTTTTCCTGTTTGCCTCTCTTTCTCGGAATTGGTTTTTGGCTCGGTCGCTGAGAAACTCTCGAAGGTGCCCTTTGCTAATCAGTCGGGCCACCTTTTCTCGGAGCTGTCTGCAGTCCTTGGTCCTATGGCCGTGCGTACCGTGAAATTCGCATATCAGGTTAGGGTTCCTTTGAGAAGGAT
Source organism: Nicotiana paniculata (assembly GCA_005239505.1). Taxonomy (NCBI): domain Eukaryota; kingdom Viridiplantae; phylum Streptophyta; class Magnoliopsida; order Solanales; family Solanaceae; genus Nicotiana; species Nicotiana paniculata. The sequence continues at coordinate 102,337 of ML306580.1, read as the reverse complement.
CTGATAGTACGGGTCTTGGCCATCTGGTGTCTTTGATTTTACCTATGACCGATACTATATCTGAAACATCAATGTTGAAATTGTACTCTGATAGCCGGGGTGCCTCTACCAACCCTGTGTGCCTGTCGAACCCTGCTTTGTTCATGAGTCCCCGAGGATTCTGTCTTCGGTCCATCCTTTGGTCACGTCGAGGTATGTTATGCCACTGGATATTTCTCCGATTTTCCATGTAGGGTTGATACCTTTCTTTGTTTGGCCTGGGTTCTCTTTCTGGGAGCCTCGATTCCTTTGCTAAGAGCCTACTGGGGTACAATGAGTCCAAGGGGCCCTCCAATTGGTCATCCTCGACTCTGATCTTCGACTGATACCTGTTGTGTACATCCGCCCAAACTACGACAGAATACTCGATCAAGTTTTGCTTCAACTGCTTTGAAGCTATCGAGCTTCGTTCATTCAAGCCCTGAGCGAAGGCTTGTACTACCCAATCATTAGAGACTTGTGGTAATTCCATTCGTTCCAGTTGGAAGCGGGATACGAACTCCCTCAACATCTCATTCTCTCTTTGTTTGATTTTGAAGACATTAGATTTCCTTGTAGCGACCTTGATGGCACCAGCATGTGCCTTCACAAAGAAGTCCACCATCATGGAAAATGAATCTATCGAGTTTGGGGGCAGGTTATGATACCACATCATGTCCCCTTTGGATAGTGTTTCTCCAAATTTTTTCAATAGGACAGATTCAATCTCGTTATCTCTTAGGTCGTTTCCTTTCACAACACAAGTGTAGGCAGTAATGTGCTCATTGGTGTCTGAGCTTCCGTTGTACTTCGGGAGGTCAGGCATTTTGAATTTCTTCGGGATGGGCTTCGAGGTTGCACTTGATGGGAATGTCTTTTGCACGAACTTTTTTGAATCTACACCCTTAAGAATCGGGGGTGCGCCCGGAATCTGATCGACCCTCGAGTTATAGGTCTTCATTTTTTGTCTTAGCTTCTATCTTATTTTCGCCCGATTCAATCCTCTTTGCGAGGTCTTCGAGCATCTTCATATTGGCAGGGTCGGCTGCTGACCCATTATTGCTCGACCTTTCTGGTGCCTATTCGACTCGAGGAGCCGTTTCTGGTAGTGCTGTGCTTGGGGTTCTTTGATGTCTTTGTAGCTGAGCAATAACCACCTATTGTGCTTGCAACATCTCAAAAATGACATGAAGGCTAACTTCCATTTCCCTTTGATCAGGGGATCCCTGCGCTTCACACTGGTCTCCTTCACGCACACTTCCGTCATTATGAGAGCTCACATCGACATGTTGAGTGTTGCGTGAGCCTTCATCGACAGGGATTTTCACTGGTGCCCCTTCAGGGTTTTGCGGTGGCACACCGGTACCTGAAGTAGCTGCGCCATTATCTTTGTGATCCTCAGGACCGTTGTTTTCATGTGCGTTTACTGAGTTGGACATTTTCTGACCCGAAATTGAAGATTCTTGGACAAGAAAAAGTGTAAAGAATAACTTGTGTGTTTAGAAAACCAGCACTAAAACAATCACTATCAATTTTAGCCCCACGGTGGGCGCCAAACTGTTTACCTTGAAAATGGTAATTACAATTATATTTGATTATGTGGTTTTAAAAATACGTGATCTATTTTAATACCAGTTGTTTAGGTAGTATATGCTAGGTGAGAAGTGAGAAAATGAAATAAGAGCGAAAGGTAGTGAGATTAAGCGAACCGAGCAGTGGATAGACGGGGTCTCGAGCTTGGTCGGAATGGACCTCGAGGTCGAGCTCAAGAGCTTGACAAGGGGCTGTCAAGTGATATAGAAGTATTGAAAGCCTCGAAGATATCCTCTTTGTGGTTAATAATAAGAAATAAATGAAGAACAACTGATGAACACAATAAATGAAGGGCTATAAATCAATGAAACAAAGATATAGAATGTTTGAGTTAGAGAGAAGAGAGTGTTCTTGTTCTTGTATTGAATATCATGTGTCGTACAAAATGAAAAGGGTCCCCTTCATATATGAGGGGGAATCCCAACATAGTACATGTGTAACTATTACAAAAGAGAGATGGTTGGTACAGTCATTTAATGCCACGGTACATGCCTGTACTATTTTGCATACTTGGTCAGCTTTAACCACTTGCCTTTTGGGGATTTCCCGCATTTCCATGATAGTCTTCGATCTACACTGCTCCGGGGTCGAGAACCCTCGATGCCAAAACTTGAACCTTTGAGCCTTCGGAGTGCCGTAATGATCGTAAAATCGGGTTCTCAGATTTTAGCCGTATACAGGATCCATCTACACCTAACAGGCCATCATAATCGAATACCTCCTAATAAATCAAATTACGACGGCCGTCAAGCCTCGCAATACCACCACAATTCACTTGCATAACTTAACACACTGAAAGAACTGATTATTGTAACCACCATGCCGATCCAACCATTGCTAACTGAACCAGCTTCTTCTAATTTACTCTGGACTTTCCTTAGAAATAACAATAGCTCCATTCAAAATATGACGAACTCAATCTGCACTCATCCTGAGTGACCCTATTTCATGAGACCATATTGTCTCAAAACCCACGAACCATCTCATGCCCTCCTTGTGCGCACATTCGCATCTTCAACTGGTACACCCACTCTAATAATTCTTCTATGAATCCGAAGTTATTTTCTCTCATTCCTCCAATGCTACACCACAGACCGAAGATAATATAGAATACTCCAAGCCCCTTTCATAATCCGCTGTAAAAGCTCGATACTTAACCATACTATAGACTCGAAATCCTTAGGCACTGCACTTAAATTTTGAATCCACTAGGACCGTTTTTGAGAGCCACCCACTCCAACTTGGTCCCGGATGTAATCAACTCCAAGACTCCGCTAGCACATGATCACCCTCTCAAAGGAGCATCCATCTGAATCACTTTCCTTGTACATCACCTCTACACGAAGCATAAACTCTGAGTCTTCCCAAAGCCTGAACATGAATCGACAAGGCCAATATAGCACACATTCCCCAAATCCTTTGCTCAAATTACCACTGATGTTTTCTTTCCTTAGTCGTAATAACTCACCAATATGCCGATAACCAGAAACCTCACAAGTAGACAACCATGCAATCCAATCGTAGACAGTGGGGCTCTCCCACTTAGCTTGAAGCTATAATTTCATAACCCTGGATCCTACCAAGATTCCTTCTTCTTCATTGACATGACCTCACACAATCGACCTGCCAAATTCCTCGAAATCTTACTATTAACCATTTCATGAACGCTCTGAATCACTATCCACATTCACATATTCGACCTCTTACTGGATAGCCAGTACAATTCTTCGTAGAAGCTTCGTCAACACCACGCAACCGCTAACCTGCTCATAGGAGATAACCCACATATGGAAATTCCATGCCGACATCTTCCAACGACGTTGCACTGAGTACAATCACTACGAAACCAGTAAACCATCCTGAACTCGTGCTCGTTCACCAGTTGTACAAATCCGTCACTCCCCATTGACATCAACTAAAGGTGCAAAAATACATTCCAATCCCAAGTCACGTTGCATCCCACTGCATATCAAGCAACTCCTTTTTGTCGTATCCAATCCTCCTCAGTATAGTATCCAATATTCCAAATTAAGTCTGGAGACCAAGTAGCTATCCACCATGAATCCCAAATCACTCTAAACTTTTCTCAAGGCGTGCAACTATCCTACCGCAGAACCCATATGCTACTCTGTCACTTTCCCACTTTGGTCAACCCTCTCCTTTAAGCAACTACTCGACTTCCGCTTCTTACATTTGGCCTTCTAGAAATTTAACCACCACAAGACACCTCCCACATGTACTTCTTCATCCTCCTCCGCCCAGTTGTTGCCTTAAATCAAAATCCGGATATGTAGAACTTGAACCAATAGATTGCTACCAACTTTAAAGCCTCTTTGAAGATCATCCTTCCCAAACCATCAACACTATGAACACTGATTCGATCCTGAATCACTGCAAGCCGCGATCTCTAACAACCGCTTCCACGACATCATTTCATAATACTCTGCCCAAAGGAGAATTGAAGAAGACCATGACACCGGCAAAATTAACGCATTCAACAAGGATGACGACACCATATCACAGAGGAAAATGCCACTGCGCTCGAAAATACCAAGTCTCGTTACTCCATCAACCCAAACCTGAGCATTCATAGTCCGATTACCTTTCCTCCGCGGGAACTAAATGTTGAACCTCTAAGCCGTTAAGTGTGAAATCCTTCTATCAAGTCATTCCTGTCACGATCCATAAATAAGCATCCTACCAATACACCAACACTGCACGATAGCAACGCACAAATCATCATAAAAATCAGTGCCCAACTTCAAAACCATAGGCAAAACTGATATTGAATTGAAACGACAGAACATTCTTCCGCAAGGCAAAGACAATAGCCCAATCAATTAAGCATGGAGAAACATTATGCACCACATCTGTAGTACCATTACAATTCCTCGATCCCAAATTGATAACAAGCGCTTTACGTCGCATAAGATTGAAGAGGAATGAAATAAAGGCATAAGCCTAGAAGGAATCAAATCGCACGATAGGAATCAAGAAGGAAAGTGCTCCTAACAACCTTGTAGCCTCTCGAAGATAAGTACAGACGTCTCCATACGATCCGCAAGACTCTACCAGGCTTGCTCATGAATCGTGAGACCTAAGTGAACTTAATGCTCTGATAACATGTTGTCACGATCCAAAATCCATTAAAGGTCATGATGGCATCTAACACCGCTGTCAGGCAAGCCAACAAATAAATGATTAACTTCATTACTCATTTTAGTATTTTTAAAATCATAATTTCCTTAAATTAAGTAGTAAGGGATAGAATTTACCGAGTAAATGACAATATTTTTTACAACTTTAATACAGAACAACCCAAAAGCATCCCCAAAACCCAGTGTCACAAGTCCATGAACATTAACTAGGAAGTATGATAAAATACAACTTCCGTCTAGAATACAAAATTAGACAGGAAAAATATAAAATAACTTGGATGGAGATTATGTGCGTGATGCGGACTCGTAACGTGGAATGCAACTCACCTAAGTCCCCGCAATAACCACGCCTTTGCACCCATAAGGCCACTAGAAATAAATGCACCTGCACAAAATGTGCAACAAGTGTAGTATGAGTACGTAAATCAACACATACCCAGTAAGTATCCAGTCTAACATCGAAAAAGTAGTGACGGGGGGCCGTCTCCGACACTACTATGGGCTAACAATAAAATATCGATAATATAACTAAGCATGGATTGTATAGAACGACTGTAAACTCAATAACATGGAGTAAGTAAACAAATATTTTATTAATAGGAAATTTCCAAATTCATGTTCATCATTTAACATTTTTGTATCTCAGGCCAATGAAGCTATATTAATTATTATAAATTTCAAAGCAACCAATTCAATCATGCGCAAATCATGCCGAGGTCGTACAGTCCCATCCAACATAAATATTTAATGTGCACTGCCGAGGGTCGAACAACGCGAGCCATAGATGCATATATCTTCTACCGAGGCGTTCGGCCCCCTCCACAAAAAAGAAAATACATTTAAAATAACCAATTTAAGATTTATTAAGGGGCAATTATTCAAGGAAATACCAATTCTCGCTAACGGTCAAGAAAAATGAAGTTAAACCTATTAAAATTCTTTTATAGAGTTCCAATATGTCTCAAGCAATTAAATTAACAAGTAGGGTAAAAACATCGCAAGAATAACATGTTTTGGGTCCTAGACTACCCTGACATAAGCATAATAGTAGCTACGCACGGACTCTCATCACCTCGTGCGTACGTAGCCTCCCACAAATAGAAGCACATAATAATTTGATTCACCTATGAGGTTAATTCCCTCTTACAAGGTTAGAAAAGAGAATTACCTCGTCTTAAAGCCTACTTTCCGGTCACAATTTCGCTCTAAAACCCTAACTTGGTGCCGTCCAATTCGAAACTAGTCAAACAACGTGCAAATTAATCGAAAATATACTCCAATGCTTGAAATTTAATAATTTATAAAAACTCTCAATTCCACTCGAAAATTTGGCAGTGGGGCCCACATCTCGGAACCCGATGAAACTCATAAAATCCGATAACCCATTCTGATACGATTTCAACCATATCAATTTTATAAAATTCCGATAACAACTTGACCACCAAATCTTAAATTTTCGTTCTTGAAAAGTTTTACAAATTTTTTTATTTCTTCCATTTAAATCCAAAATAAATAATCAATATAACCATAAAATCATGAATTATAACCACTTTCGGATATAGTACACTTACCCCAATCCATATGGTGAAAATCGCCTCAAAATCTGCTTCAATCCGAGCTCCATAGCTCCAAGTATGTTAAAAATGGCCGAAACCTCGCAATATAGCTTCTGCCCAGGTATTTACTCTTCGCGATCACGGAAAATGCTTCGTGATCGCGAAGCACAACTTTTCTCAGCCCAAAATTTTCCTTTCGTGATCGCGAAAAACAAGTGCCCAGGTCTTCCAGACAACCTCTAGTATAGTGGTCATAACTATTTGTACAAATCTCCAAAATGAAAATGGTTTAATTTTTTGAAAACTTGACACCAAAGGATACAACTTTCATGCTTTACTTATCTCCCAGTTCCTTATAGATTACGAGATATAATCTTCCAAAGTCATCCTTGTGCAACACAAATTTCTTCTTTGCGATTTCCAAACTCTTCCCGGATAGGCTGTAGTATACCAATTATAAACTTTTTTACACAACTCCAAATGCCATATAGTTTTATTTTCTGATAACTAAACACAAAGGGCTACAACTTTTATTTTCGGATCATCTCCAAATTCTTTATAGATTGCGAGATACAAGCTTCCAAAGTTGGGTCTGTACAACAGAAAATTTCCTCTACGCGATCGTAAAATGTCTTCCACGATCGCGGGTCACTGGCCAATTCTCTCATTTTAATTATCGCGATCGCGACCAATTCCCCGCGATGGCGTAGCACACTACTATAGTCAAAAACCAGCAGCTAAAAATGACCTAGAAATGGTCTGAAATCACCCCGAAACACACCACCCCGAAACACATCCGAGGCCCTGTGACCCCGTACAAACACACAAACCAGTCCCATAACATAACACGAACCTGCTCGAGGCCTCAAATACATCAAACAACATCGAAATCATGAATCACACCCCAATTCGAGTTTAATGAACTTTAGAATTCGAACTTCCACATTCGATGCCGAAACCTATCAAATCATGTCCGATTGACCTCAAATTTTGCTCACAAGTCACATTTGGCATTGCGGACCTACTCCAACTTCCGGAATCAGAATCCGACTCCGATATCAAAATATCCACTCTCGGTCAAACTTCCAAAAACCTTCAAATTTCAACTTTTGCCAAATGACCCAAATGACCTACGGACCTCCAAATCCACATTCGGACGCGTTCCTAAGATCAAAATCAAAATACAAAGTTATTCCTAGGCTTGGAATCCGAAACAGACATCGATAACATTGAAATGCATTTCAACCCAAATTCATGAAATTCTTCCAAAGTGTCAACTTTCCACAATAGACGCCGAAACGCGTCTGGGTCTTCCAAAATCTGATCCGAACATAAGTCCAAGTCCAAAATCATCATACGAACCTGTTCGAACCTTAAAATCCCGATTCCGATGTCGTTTACTCAAAAACCACATCTTAGACAATTTTTCCAACTTTAAACTTCCGAAATGAGAATTTTCTTTCCACATTAACTCCAAACTCTCCGAAATTCAATTCCGACCACACGTACAAGTCATAATACCTAAAGTGAAGCTGCTCCTGGCCTCAAACCGCCGGACGACGCGCTAGAGCTCAAAACGACCGGTCAGGTCGTTACATCCTCAGTGATCTGAAGTCGCGTCATGTCTTTCCTAATCACCTAATAAGCAGAAAACAATTAAAAAAAAAAGACTTAAAAAGAAAAAGAAAAAGAAAAAGAGGGCAAACCTTGGCATTATATTTTAATCTTAAATCTGAAAGTTAGATATGGTTTTTGCAAGTCTCACTAAGCCGTTCAGCTTAGTGGAAATAAGAGAATGAATGCGAATTCATTCAATGATTCATGATGCTTATAAGTCTATTCTAATATGATAAATTTTTGAAATTTGATTCGATTTCCTTTTTTTTTTTAATAAATTTTGTGACTTTAGAGAATTGTATTTTAATTGTATTGATCTAATATTTTTTTGAGTCCTTATTTGTCTAAATAGTTAAGAGTTAATTTGAATAATCTTACCACTAAGAGGTATAGTGAGATAGATGAGATCCCTTCATCCTCAACTAGATGTCTCAGGTTCGAGCCCTGCGAATGGAGAAACCCCTAATAGGAAGTACTTCTCTTTTAATGATCCCTACGCAATATGAAACTAGATTAGTCGTACCAATGACTTTTGAATACAAGATGATTATACCCAAAAATATGGTATAGTACTTCTATCATCCATGTTAAATGTCTCATACTGGTTGAGAAATGAGTTAGCATTTTTCATACAGTATGTATGATTTTGGACATTCTTATTTCATTGTCTAACTTTTGAAATTGAGTTACGCTCAATATTTATTTTCTTAATATGGTATTATAGCTAGATTCAATTCAAGTTTTTGCTTACCAGTTATTGGGCCCCTTTATAATGATCCCTACACAACATGAAATTGAATTAGTTGGACTCGTGACTTTCAAATACCAGATGATTATACTCAAAATAATATTTGGAAAATATTACTAATTTTCAGCAATCATTTAACCTAGAATATAATATAGTACTCTAATCATTCCTGTTAATTGTCTCTTATTGATTGAGAAATGAGTTATCGTTCTTCATATAGTATGTATAAAACAGTAGCTCAACTCCACCATCCTCTTCATGCCTTAAACTTGTCATGCTCATTCCATCTATTGAGAATCTATCAATGGAATGAGATAGCTTCACTCTCAGTAAAAATAACTTTTAATCCAAAAAGTTATTGCTTTTGGCTTGTTTTAAAGAGTTCTAAACTTATTAAGTACTTTTTAATTTTGCCAATTACTGAAAAAGTTTAAAAAGAAGAAGCTTAAAGCCGATTTGACCAGCCTCAAAGCCATCCAAACACCCTATATATACCTTGGTGCAAAGCTTGAACTTTTGATCAAAGATAAAAGTCCCTCAATATTTGGCAGTTGATTTTTTAAATTTCACTAATCCCCTAGGCTAAAATTCAGATACATCACATACTGAGAATAAGATTCTTTTTCATGTCACAATCATCATAAAACATATAACGAAAAATAAAATAAAACTAAAAAAAATAAGAAAGATTTAATTATCAATGAGTTCAGTGTCGTCAAACTCTTGTGGATTTGACAACTACTCATACGTTTTAAATTTGAAGATACACATGTTAAAATGTGGATCTTGTATTTCCTTAATAATGATATTTTATGTGAATACCAACTTAAATTTGTGGTCTTTCATCTTCTGTCTCATATTGAAATTCTTCATCATGTACAAATATATTTTTTAATTTTTTGGTTTAACCTTTGGATAAGAGACCTGCCAACACTTACGTAAATGATGTCGGCCAACAAAACCATTCAATTAATTCGAAAAAATTAACTTCTTTTGTATATGGCATTACTGAAGTCTATATAAACTATGCAAAACAAAAGTAATTCTAAAGTTTAAAAACATTACATTTTCATCCATCCGAGTAAGTTCAATTGAATAACGACTATCAGGTCTGCCATGATCCAGAATTTCAGAAAATCTGACGATACAAACCTTTAATTTTTAGTTCATTGACTTGCTCTTAATTTCATGAATTAAATACTTTCAGCCGCCATTAAGTCCTCTCTTAATTGAGAAGAAGTGTAAATCAAAATAAAGATATTAATATAGAGCGTAATCAATTAAATAACATAGAATACAATATCTTGTGGTATGCACATATTAAAGGTTTATTTTATAATGTAATTCTTAGTAGCATGTTATTATTTCTATTAAACAAATTATATAATAATTTAAAAAAAAGTAAGGAGTGAGAAGAAAGAAGTGTAAATTCGTTGCTTTTTATAATTACAATTAAATATCTGTTAATAATCCAGAAAAGCATCAAAATTAATTCTAAAGATTTTGGGATTGAATACTAAATAAAGTTGTATTTAATTTATCTAGTATTTGTTATAAAAATTTAATGAGTGTTTTAGAATTACAAATCATACAACTCACCTCCTGTAATCCAGAATTCTTGAGTTGTATGTGCAGAAAAGAGAAAGAATTGAAGGTATATACCGTAAAAGTGGGAAATTAATTTAAAATTCTACAAAATCATATTACTGGGAATTCAATGAAGAAGGATCGACGGGTTAGAAGTTGAGATCGTGGTTCGACATCGTGGGTTGTTTGAAGCGCCAACTCCTTAAGGTTAAGAATCTTAGATGGAAGGCATGCAAGAACGGAGTTTGTATTCTTTGTTAGTAACTTCCGAATTTTATTCCTTGTTGGTAACTTATTTTTTTTAAGAAGTAAAAAAAAAAAAATCATTATTTTAAATTCAAATTCAAAACATAAACTAATTATCATTGGAGTCTGCTCAATTATATGTATTCCACACAATCCTTTTCGATCTTTGTTTCCTCTTGGTAACTTTCGACTATTAATCCTTGTTGGTAACCTAATTTTTAAAAAATACAAAAAAATGTTTTTAGATATTTCATTATTTTTAATTCAAATTCAAAAAAAAAAATTGATTATTAACTAACCTAACTAATTTTGTCCTAAGTCTACCATATGTCTTTCTCCTATGCTGCCACTTGTAATAATCTTAGGCTAGACTTGGTTCCTTATAACAATAGATATATGATTTAGGTAATTCTTATACCATGGGCTAACTTTTAGAATTGTGTTTCACTCAATATTCATTTTCTCAATGAGTGCAGCTATTTGGCCAAACTTATCATGGTCACAGTGATGAAATACCATTAAAGCCCTTGATTTCATATTTGGCTTAATATTCATTTTTTTCCTCCAAAATTAGATAATAACTATTGATTATCCCAAAATATTGATCCCATAAATCATCATTCTCTCATGGGGAGATCAAAAGGTTTCGTATTTATGCCTATACTATTATATATATTTTATTAAATAAAATTTATACGGATGGGAAGATCAAAAGACTAGTATATATATACATATATTGTTTTTTTCATTTATACGGTATATATTGTTATACCATACACATATAATAAGAGAGCTTCCATTAAACACATAATTCACCACCCTTACCTTAACCTAAACATGAATACTAATCTAGAAACTAGTTTGGAGTCATTAAACCCGAATAACAGCCTAGAAACTAGGTCGAAACAACTAAGGAATGCATTACACATATCATTGAGGTTGAATTCGGACGACAGTTTGATGAATCAAGATGAGTCGGTCAACATTGATTCAGACAAAAAATTCAATGATGGAGAAGATCATGTTGACGATGCTGATGATAATGATGATGACGATTATGATGCGAATGATGACAACCATTATTTAGAGGAAGAGGGAGAAGGTGGAAAGGGCAGGGAACTGTCTAATGAGTTCAATGAAGAAGATCTAGTAATTGGTCCAATTACTGGGATGCGGTTCAGTAATAAGGATGTTATGTTTGATTTTTACAAAGAACATGCAAGATTATCAGGGTTTTGCATTGTCAAAAGAACATCAAACAAAAAAGGTGGTGATATTGTTAGGTATGTGCAATATGGTTGTGATAGGTCTAGGAAACCAAGGAATAAGCATGTTACTAAGAGGAGGAACTGTCGTGCTAGAATAAATGAAATTTTGGAGGAGAATGATTCATGATGTGTTTCAAAGGTGGTTAAAAACATAATCATCAATTGGAACCAACACTATCGTGATTGATGGCTGGACACATATCCCTTAGTAAGTCTCTTAAGAGAGCTCTTGTAGCCAAAGATATTGTTTCCTTAAGACCCTCAAAAAATATAAGAGTCGTTGAAGTACTTGTTGGTGGCCCCCGAAAATCTGGGTTGTACACCAAAAGGGCTGTAGAAATTATATTTTGAAGAGTATAAAGCTTCGGTTGCGAGAAGATGACGCACAATCATTACTCAAGTTCTTCAGTGACATGCAACAAAAAGATAGGGAATTTTACTACTCCATAGATGTGGATAGTTTTGGTAGACTTCGTAATGTCGTATGGGTTAATTCACTCTAAGGTTGCATATGAGGAGTTATATGATGTAATACGCCTTGATACCACATACCTTGCGATACAATATGCCATTTGCTTTATTTGTTGGTGTCAATCAGCATAGAAAGTCCATACTTTTGGGATGCGCTCTTACGTCTAGTGAGGATATAACAAGTTACAAAATGGTGCTCTCTACATGGCTTGGGCTCTAAACAATGTTCATCCATTAGTTATCATGACTGACCAATGTGATAGTATTAAGGATGCCATCAATGCATTGATGCCAAATGCGGTACATAGATATTGTATATGGCACATATTCACAAAGTTACCTATGAAGCTAAGCGGAGTACTTGATGGTAAGATTGCAAAGGCAGATTTTAAGGCTTTAGTCCTTGATAGGATTAACGTTGCTGAGTTTGAGAGAAGATGTACTGATTATATTACAAAATATAACTTAGATGGAAGGGATTGGTTTTATAAGCTTTATTTGGAGAAGAAAAAATGGGTTCTTGTATACCTAAATGACAACATTTGGGCTGGGATATTGTCCACACAAAGAAGTGATGGAATGGATGCTTTCTTTGATGGATTTATCACCCGCCAAAGCACTTTGAAGCTATTTGTTAAACAATATGAGCTAGTCATAAGAGTTAAGTTTGAGAAAGAATTGGAAGCTGAATATAGGTCAAGGTGCTTTGAACCAAAATGTTTGTCTGAATTCGCATGGGATGAAAAACTTCAAGCATGTTATACTCGTGAAGTGTTTGAAATTTTTCAAGTACAGTTAAGGAAATTGTATCATTATGAAATCAGCACCCCTGAAGATCAACAAGCAAAACCTGGAGAGGAGAAATACATTATAATAGATTATTCTCTCAGGAGTTTTAACACTAGATATCTATTTGTATTCACGGTTAAATATACACCTATTGGCGAATATCTAAGTTGCAGCTGCAAGTGGTTTGAAACAAGAGGTATTCTATGTTGCCATATACTTAAGGTGTTGTCTCATAAAAACGTTAATGAGAGGTATATATTAAAAAGGTGGAGAAAAATATTGTTCGTCCTCACTTGAAACGTTTCTTTCTAGGAGGTTACCCACGTATGACTTCTGAATACATGATGTACGGGGAACTATTAAAGAATTTTGAACGGGTTTGTGATATTGCATTGGACACTGAAGTGATGAGGCTATATATTAAGTATGATTTGAACAGATTGGAGCATGACACTTTAAATTGGGATGATTATATGATAGTTCCAAACTGGGAATTGGAAGATACACATGATGGTGAGGGTGAGGGTGAGGGTGAGGGTGAGGGTGAGGGTGAGGGTGAGGGTGAAGGAAGAAGTATAAGAGATCCTAGATACGTAGCTTCTCGTGGACGTCCAAGGTTAAATAGATATAGAGGGAGAATTGATTCATACTTTTGAAGTTCACAAATGGGCTGCGGAAGTGGAGTTAGAGGTAATAGGAGGGGTAGAGGAAGTGGTAGAGGTGGTGGTAGAGGTTGTCACGACCCAAAATCCCTAAGGTCGTGATGGCTCCGGACATAAGGCCAGGCAAGCCAACACATTAATTAATTGAAATAACTTTCCGTTTTAAAACATTTATGAAAACACTTCCTTTCACTTCATTACATAATAACCAAATAAAAGTATGTTAATTAAAACAATGATTTAAATATTACACTTAAGCAATTATATCCCAAAACATATCCCAGAATCCGGTGTCACAAGTACATGAGCAATTTCTAAGAATTCAACAATCATTACAAGCCTGTCCGAAATACAACTGGACAAGGAAATTTAAATGAAATAGGTACAGTACGAAGGAGACTCTATCAGCTGCGGATCGCCTCCGGATGACGCAGCTCGCCTAAGTCTCTGAATCCTGCACATTGCTATGAAAGTACCTATGCAATAAAAATACATAACAAGTGTAGCATGAGTACAAAACAACGTGTACTCAGTAAGTCGCCTGCCTAACCTCAGAGAGGTAGTGACGAGAGGTCGAATTAGACACTCACTAAGGGCCAGCAATTTATTTAACAGTGTAAAATGAACACGATAAGCGTGTACATGCAGTAAAGCAGCATGTATGTAAGGCACTGAACTCCAAGTAAATACTGGAAATAAACAACAAATACCACTTTCTCATTATTTTCCAAATATCATAAATAAACAATTGCGTCTTTATTTTCTCCCAAATATCTTATCACTTCAAAATCATGTAGAAAATATTTAACAGTTTAACATGAGCATACGGGATAAGAACAACCGGCCTGAGCCGTCACAATAATCACTCTATGCACTGCCGAGGATCGAACGGCCCGTACCATAAGTGCACCTCTCAATAAAATACTCATGTCTATGCATTGCCGAGGATCGAACGACCCATACCAAAAGTGAATCTCTCAATATAATAATCCTCTCTGTGCACTACCGAGGATCGAACGGCCCGTCCCATAAGTGAACCTCTCAATATAATAATCATATCTATGCACTGCCGAGGATCGAACGGCCCGTACCAAAAGTGCATCTCTCAATATAATAATCCTCTCTGTGCACTGCCGAGGATCGAACGGCCCGTACCAAAAGTGCATCTATCAATATAATAATCCTCTATGTGCACTGCTGAGGATCGAGCGGCCCGTCCCATAAGTGCATCTCTCAATATAATAATCATATCTATGCACTGCCGAGGATCGAACGGCCTGTACCAAAAGTGCATTCAAAACCCGCCGTGGCGTACAGCCTGCTCCCATGGAGTAGGGGAAATAACACTCCGCTCGCAGAATGTAAATTGCGAAGCGATCACAAGCTGACATGCACAATCGACAATCCACCCTGAATACGTCGGGAACACAAATACTCAAGTAAATGACTGATTTCTCTTTTAAAAACCATAAATAGCATTTAAATCCCATTTTCGAAATTCACTTGCCGAGTTTTATATAACGTTTAATAACACAACCTTATTCGGAAATACAATTTCCCGCAAAGGAAATAAATTCTCTTTTTAGATGATTTAGAAAATAAACTCTAATCTTCCTTAGTCATTAAATTACAATTTCGACTATATTAGCAGTCTAACATCACAGACAAGATCACAGGTAAGGCATGCTAGTGGGTCCTAGGCTACGCTGACATGGCATAGTAGTAGCTACGCACGGACTCCCGTCACCTCGTGCGTACGTAGCCCCCAAAGATAATAGCATGTATTGAATTAATTCACCTAGGGGGACGATTCCCCCTTACAAAGTTAGAAAGGAGACTTACCTCGCTCCGAAATTCCAACATCGGCTTCCAAGACCCTCAGATGAATCCAACTGATGCACAACGCTCTGAAACTACCACATAATGGAAAAGCAATGAAAATTTATCCTAATACTCACAACAAATTCAGATTATATACTTTCCCAACCCCGCTCGGAGAAAAGACCAAAATTCCCTCGGGCCCACATGCCCGAAAATCCGAAATTCTCGAAGATACATTCTACCCATAGCCCTACTTGTTCAATCATGCAATTTACTCTACATTCCATACTCAAATTCGTGGCTAAATTCTAAATTTACATTTTCTAGGTTTCTTCATTTCCCAAATTCCTACCAATTTCCATGTCTAATCCACGCATATAATCTTGTATTCATCTAACAAACGGAAGGAGTTTACTTACCTTGATGCCTGACGAGAATCCCCCTTGAAATGCTCTCCAAAAATCGCCCATGACAATGAAAAAATGGGTGATAAATTACATAAACCCGTCTTTAAAACATTCTGCCCAGGCCTCTTTCGCACCTGCGATTCAATGGCCGCTCCTGCGGCTCCGCACCTGCGAAAATTCCATCGCAGGTACGGCTCTGACTTGACCCAGCAAATTCCCGCTCCTGCGGTCCCCTCTTCGCACCTGCGGCCTCCTCAGCTCCAGCTCCAATCTCGCTCCTGCGGCGCCCTTAGCCGCACCTGCGGTCAAAGCCCCGCATGTGCGATTACACCAGATGACATCAAGCTTCAGCCCTTTTTCCAACTTCAACTTTGATCCGTTAACCACCCGGAATCCACCCGAGGCCCCCGAGACCCCGTCCAATCACACCGGCCTTTCCCAAAACATGACACAGACTTGCTCGAGCCCTCAAATCACATCAAACAACACCGAAATCACGAATCGCACTCAAATCAAATTCTTTAAGAACTTAGAATTTCAAAGTTCTACATCCGACGCCAAGACCTATCAAATCACACCCGATTGACCTCAAATTTTGCACACAAGTCATATTCAGCATTACGGACCTGGTCCAACTTCCGGAATCGCATTCCGACCTCGATATCAAAACTTTCACTTCCGGTCGGATTTCTCAAAAACCTTCAAATTCCTATATTTAGCCAAATGACTTCAAAATGACCTACAGACATCCAAATTCACTTCCGATTGCGTTCCCAACTCCAGAATCACCATACAGAGCTATTCCCAGGCTTGGGAATCCAAAATGGACATCACCCTCACTGATATGCACTTCAAGCCCAAATTCATGAAATCCTTCTAAAATGCTAACTTCCACAATATACGCCGAAGCGCTCCCGGGTTATCCAAACCTCGAGCCTGACATACATCCAAGTCTGAAATCGTCATACGAACCTGCTGGAATCTTCAAACCCTGATTCGGAGGTCGTTTACTCAAAATTCCAATCTTAGCTGATTTCTCCAACTTAAGGCTTCTGAAATGAGAATTTTCTTTCCAAATCAATTCTAAACTTCCTGAAATTCAATTCCGACTACGCCCACGGGTCATAATACCTGAAACGAAGCTACTCACGACTTCAAACCGCTGAACGACGCGTTAGAGCTCAAAATGACTGGTCGGGTCGTTACATGCTTCCCCACATAAACCAACGTTCGTCCTCGAACATGCCAAGAACTACTTTGGAGTTATCTGAAATCACCGTTTAACATTTCGAGCACCTACCCGTGCTACCACAACCTAGTCGAGCACAATAGCTTGATCAAATCTAGAGATTTCTTCTCTTATCCATACAAGAAGCCCAGAATTCATTCACACACCTGAAATTTCTCTGCCAGGCCTAGTTCCAACATATAAACACCGTATCAACTACCACACGATATACCAGAACACGACCGCATACCTTTGCTGAATCAGCACCATGCACCGAATAACTCAGTATCTGACCACGATGACACTCCCTGAACCTTAATAGCCAAAATTCCATGAATCTGATGCTCCCAATGCACCTCATGATATATATACATACATCCTACTATAATGCGGGCGATACCACCACAACGGAGGAAATGCGCATAAATTCATATTCAACTGCAGAGTTAACAAATCCTTGAATACCTCATCTTGACTAGAATCATCACTTCATTATGAACCTGAATAATGGCATTTGCTCTTTAATATACACTTCACATAACCTCATCGCACTAATCTCTGATCTGATAATCTCGTCTCGCCCAGTACGAACTGCTCAGACAACAAACCACCCCAACATGACCAACAGCCTCACATGATACCACATNNNNAAACTCACATAAGGAAATATACACAGAGCTGAATCGCTCACTATTACAAATTACTGAATATCGATCACAAGCACGCTAAGTGCATAATACCATCCTGGGGAGACTGATAGAGCCGTAGGCTACATAACTCAAGCACAACTGAGGTGCGATATATATATATATACACTCTAGATCTCAAGAGCTATCCTGCTCACATAACATCCCCACTACGACCTCAACACATAGGAAATTATCAAAGCCGTTTCACAACTCACACGGCACAATCACAATAACACATGAATTTGACGAAGACGGAACAACACCCGTTGTTCTAATACCTTTCCATGAAAAGCGCTCTACTGAAAGGAACATGCCTGGCTCATACAGAGTCCATAATCATAATTAAGTCCATCCACAAACATCGAGCCACCTTGCTCGCACTAACTAAGCTAATAGCTTTTGCCTGGGACCATATTAACCCACCTTTTCTCATAATACACGAGAAAAACCATCATCACCGGGACTAACACCCCATAATCCATAATCAACTGAACTGAACGCCCTCCAGGCGTAAATTCTCAATTAACCAATATTGCACTTCTTTATACTCAGTCCAAATCTGAAATCCATCAAGTGACTACATGTTACACTTTATACAATCTTTTCGCGGTCATGCTTCCACGAACTTCCACGCAAGGCAACAAGACTGCCCATCCATAACACCGACCACACTAAGGCCGCAAAACATATCTAGAACTCATGACCATGGTAAAAGGCCTATTTCACCGAATATCAATCTCAGGTGACACTGAAGATAACACCAGCTTACTCTGAACTTTGAAATCACTTTGTCTTGCTGTTCCGAGCTCATGACATCCTTATAAACATCGGACCTAAATCTCGATTCTTACTCCCAGTTACATACTGTTTCCCGCACCTAACATACCAACATGAGGTAGCGCAAGAATTCCATCATAACTTCCGAACCACCAATAAGGTGAACATTTCATCATATAGAAACTTTTTACTTGACTCAATTCAAGAGTACCATCTCAACACACAAGTGAATTCCCATTATCACCCAATCATGCAAATCCTTAAGTAGTAGTTTATACCACCATAACCCTTCCGGGGTCCGCCTACACCTGACAGGCCATAGCACTCAAATGCTCCCACATGAGATCTGTTACGACGGCCGACAAAGCCCCGCACACACCGGCACAAACCACATTCATAACTAAATCACATCAAAGGAACTGATCACTGCCGCAAATGTGCCATTTCAACCATGGCTAATCAATCTATCTTCTTTTAATCATCTTCAATTGCCTCAGAAATAATAACAACTTCCTTCAACCCATAGAAAACTCAACCCTCACTCATCCCGAGCGACCTTGATTCACGAGACTATGCTGCCCAAATCCCGCAACCCGTCTCATACCCTTCTGATAATCTTTTCTTCAATCCGGAGTCTATTTCTCTCACTCCTCCAATATTATCCTACATGCTGAAACATATCATAGAACATTCCAACCATCATCCTTTTTCTCAGAGATTAGTTTGCAAAGCTCGATTCTCGATCATACTACTGCCTAAAATCCTTAAACGCCGCACTCTTAACTTTGAACTCACTAGGACCGCTATTGGGAGTCGCCCACTCTGACTGGCCCCGAATACAATCAACTCCAGGGCTCTCCTAGCACAGGAACACCCTTTTCAATGAAACACGTGACTGAGTCACTAACCTTACAACTCGTTCGTGCCTTAAGCATAAGTTTTGAATCTTCCAAGCCCAACCCTGGCCCGACAGGGCCAACTTTTTCACATATTCATCAAATCCCATGCACAATTACCATCTTACTCCTTTCCCTTAGCTGAAATAACTTGCCAACACGCCCACAATCCGTGACCCTATGCGAAGACAACCCTACGACCCAACTGCAGATGGTGGGACTCCCCCACTTTGCAACTGCTCGACTTCCGCTTCTTTCACCTGTCCTCCTAGAAATGGAACCACCGCCTAGCCTCATTTCAGGATCAATCTCCGCCAACCGCATTATTCAATGCTTCCTCTCAATACTCTTGACCTCACGCAACCGAAGAACCCATAGCACCGACAAATTAACATATTCCATTTGATAAATGATGACGATGAAACGTCACAGGTGCATATCCCATCTCACTTGAAGACACCAAGTCTTACTACCTTATCAACCCCAACCGGACCATTCATAACCTGAATGCCCTTCCTCTGCCGGCACAAAAGCACTGAAATCTCGAAAGCACACTCTGAGAAGACCTCCCTTCAAACCATTCATCTCCCCTAATATACGGGCAAACGTTCTATAATCACATCGACTCCGCGCGACAATCAATTGCAAACATCATCACTACCCAAGCACAGCCTTAAGGCTCCCAGAAAACAGCTACTGAGCTGAAATAACATATTACCCTTTTGCAAGGTCATAACAACAGCCACGACAAATTACACATGGAAGCATCTCGGATTACATTCGTAGTACCATTTCCATTCATTAGATTCCTGATCCATAGCACGCGACGCGTAAGATTGAGTAGGAATGAACATAGGCATAAGCCTCTAAGGAATCAACTCGCACGATGAAGAATCAAGAAGGGAAGTCCTCCTAACAGCCCTGTAGCCTCTCGAAGATAAGTACAGACGTCTCCGTACCGATCCGCAAGACTCTGCTAGACTTGCTCATCACTCATGAGACCTACGGGAACCTAGCGCTATGATACCATGTTGTCACGACCCAAAATACCTAAGGTAGTGATGCCGCCGGACATCAAGGTCAGGCAAGCCAACACATTAATTAATTGAAATAACTTTCCGTTTTAAAACAGTTATATAAATACTTCCTTTCACTTAATTACATAACAACCAAATAAAAGTATGTTAATTAAAACAATGGTTTAATGATTACATTTAAGAAATTATATCCCAAAACATATCCCAGAACCCGGTGTCACAAGTACATGAGCAATTTCTAAGAATTCAACAATCATTACAAGCCTGTCCGAAATACAACTGGACAAGGAAATTTAAATGAAATAGGTACAGTACGAAGGAGACTCTGTCAGCTGCGGATTGCCTCCGGATGATGCAGCTGGCCTAAGTCTCTGAATCCTCAACATTGCTATGAAAGTACCCGTGAAATAAAAATGTACAACAAATGTAGCATGAGTGCAAACTAACGTGTACTCAGTAAGTCGCCCGCCTAACCTCAGAGAGGTAGTGACGAGATGTCGAATTAGACACTCACAAAGGGCCAGCAATTTATTTAACCGTGTAAAATGAACATGATAAGCATGTAAAGGCAGTAAAGCAAAATGTATGTAAGGCACTGAACTCCAAGTATATACTGGAAATAAACAACAAATACCACTTTGTCATTATTTTCCAAATATCTTAAATAAACAATTGCCTCTTTATTTTCTCCCAAATATCTTACCACTTCAAAATCATGTAGAAAACATTTAACAATTTAACATGTGCATACGGGATAAGAACGATCGGCCTGAGCCGTCACAATAATCACTTTGTGCACTGCCGAGGATCAAACGACCCATACCACAAGTGCACCTCTCAACAAAATACTCATGTCTATGCACTGCCGAGGATCGAACGGCCCCTCCCATAAGTGCACCTCTCAATATAATAATCATATCTATGCACTGCCGAGGATCGAACGGCTTGTACCAAAAGTGCAACTCTCAATATAATAATCCTCTCTGAGCACTGCCGAGGATCCAACGGCCTGTCCCATAAGTGCACCTCTCAATATAATAATCGTATCTATGTACTGTCGAGGATCGAATGGCCCGTACAAAAAGTGCATCTCTCAATATAATAATCCTCTCTGTGCACTGCCGAGGATCGAACGGCTTGTACCAAAAGTGCAACTCTCAATATAATAATCCTCTCTGTGCACTGCCGAGGATCGAACGGCCCGTCCCATAAGTGCACCTGTCAATATAATAATCATATCTATGCACTGCCGAGGATCGAACGACCCGTACCAAAAGTGCATTCAAAACCCGCCGTGGCGTACGACCCGCTCCCATGAGAGTAGGGGAAATAACACTCCGCTCATGGAATGTAAATTGCGAAACGGTCACAAGCAGACATGCACAATCAACAATCCACCCCGAATACGTCGGGAACACAAATACTCAAGTAAATGACTGATTTCTCTTTTAAAACCACACATAGCATTTAAATCCCTTTTTCGAAATTCACTTGCCGAGTTTTATATAACGTTTAATAACACAACCTTATTCGGAAATACAATTGGTCGCGAAGGAATAAATTCTATTTTTAGATGATTTAGAAAATAAACTCTAATCTTCCTTAGTCATTAAATTACAATTTCGATTATATTAGCAATCTAACATCACAGACAAGATCACAGGTACAACATGTAAGGCATGCTAGTGGGCCCTAGGATACCCTGACATGGCATAGTAGTAGCTATGCATGGACTCCCGTCACCTCGTGCGTACATAGCCCCCGAAGATAATAGCATGTATTGAATTAATTTACCTAGGGGGACGATTCCCCCTCACAAAGTTAGAAAGTAGACTTACCTCGCTCCGAAATTCCAACATCGGCTTCCAAGACCCTCAGATGACTCCAACGGACGCACAACGCTTTGAAACTACCACATAATGGAAAAGCAATGAAAATTTATCCTCATACTCACAACAAATTCATATTATATACTTTCCCAACCCCGCTCGGAGAAAAAACCAAAATTCCCTCGGGCCCACATGCCCGAAAATCCGAAATTCTCGAAGATACATTTTACCCATCGCCCTACTAGTTCAATCATGCAATTTACTCTATATTCCATACTCAAATTCGTGGCTAAATTCCAAATTTATATTTTCTAGGTTTCTTCAAAAATTTCCCAAATTCCTACCAATTTTCATGTCTAATCCACGCATATAATCTTGTATTCATCTAACAAACGGAAGGAGTTTACTTACCTTGATGCCTGACGAGAATCCCCCTTGAAATGCTCTCCAAATATTGCCCATGACAATGAAAAAATGGATGAGAAATGACATAAACCCGTCTTTAAAACATTCTACCCAAGCCTCTTTCGCACCTGCGATCCAATGGGTGCTCCTGCGGCTCCGCACCTGCGAAAATTCCATCGCAGGTGCGGTTCTGACTTGACCCAGCAAATTCCCACTCCTGTGATCCCCTCTTCGCACCTGCGATTCTGCAGGTGCGACCAATCTTCCGCACCTGCAGCCTCCTCAGCTCCAGCCCCAATCTCGCTCCTGCGGCGCCCTTAGCCGCACCTGCGGCTCCGCACTTGCGGTCAAAGCCCCGCAGGTGCGATTACACCAGATGACATCAAGCTTCAGCCCTTTTTCCAACTTCAACTTTGATCCGTTAACCACCTGGAATCCACCCGAGGCCCCCGAGACCCCGTCTAATCACACCAACCTGTCCCAAAACATGAAAATACTTGCTCGAGCCCTCAAATCACATCAAACAACGCCGAAATCATGAATCGCACTCAAATCCAATTCTTTAAGAACTTAGAATTTCAAACTTCTACATCCGACGCCGAGACCTATCAAATCACACCCGATTGACTTCAAATTTTGCACACAAGTCATATTCAGCATTACGGACTTGTACCAACTTCCGGAATTGCATTCTGACCTCGATATCAAAACTTCCATTTCCGGTCGGATTTCTCAAAAACTTTCAAATTCCTATCTTTAGCCAAACGACTTCAAAATGACCTACGGACATCCAAATTCACTTTCGATCGCTCTCCCAACTCCAGAATTACCATACAGAGCTATTCCTAGGCTCGGAATCCCAAACGGACATCACCCTCACTGATATGCACTTCAAGCCCAAATTCATGAAATCCTTCTAAAATTCTAACTTCCACAATATACGTCGAAGCGCTCTCGGGTTATCCAAACCCCGAGCTGGACATACATCCAAGTCCAAAATCGTCATATGAACCTGCTGAAACCTTCAAATCCTGTTGTTTACTCAAAATTCCAATCTTATTTGATTTCTCCAACTTAAGGCTTCTGAAATGAGAATTTTCTTTCCAAATCGATTCTAAACTTCCTGGAATTCAATTCCGACTACGCCCACGGGTCATAATACCTGAAACAAAGTTATCCACGACTTCAAACCGCTGAACGATGCGCTAGAGCTCAAAACGACCGGTCGGGTCGTTATAGAGGTGGTGGTAGAAGTGGTTGTAGAGGTGGTTTTGGAGGTTGTAACAACCTGACTGGTCGTTTTGAGATCTAATGCATCGTTTGGTAGTTTGAGGCCTTGAGCAATCTCACTTCAGGTATTATGACTTGTACGCATTGTCAGAATTAAATTTCGGGAAGTTCGGAGTTGATTTGGAATGAAAATTCTAATTTCGAAGGCCTTAAGTTAGAGTAATTGACTAAAGTGTGATTTATGAGTAAATGACCTCAAAATTGGGATTTGAAGATTCCAGCAGGTTTGTATGACGTTTTGGGCTTGAGCAGATGTCCGGATCGGGTCTTGGATGACCCGGGAGCGTTTCAGCACCTATTGTGAAAATTTGCATTTTGGAAGAATTTTATAGATTTGCGTTGAGGTGTATTTCAATGTTATTGATGTCCGTTCGGGATGCTGATTCTGGGAACATCTCCGTATGATGATTCTGGTATTGGGAGCGCGTTCAAAAATGGATTTAGAGGTCAGTAAGTCATTTCGAGGTCAGTTGGCGAAAGTTGGAAATTTTAAGGTTTTTGAGAAGTTTGGCCGGGAGTGAACTTTTTGATATCGGGATTGGAATTCGATTCTGGGAGTTGGAGTAGGTCCGTAATGTTGAACAAGACTTGTGTGCAAATTTGAGGTCAATCAGACGTGATATTATAGGTTTCAGCATCGAATGTAGAAGTTTGAAGTTCTAAAGTTCATTAAGCTTGAATTGGGGATGTGATTTGTGGTTTCAGCGTTGTTTGATGTGATTTGAAGGATCGAATAAGTCCTTATGATGTTCTAGTACGTGTTGGTATAATTGGTTAAGGTCCTAGAGGTCTCGGGTGGATTCCAGATGGTTAGCGGATTGAATTTGACCTTATGAAGATGTTGAGGCTGCTGTCTTCTGGTGTGTAACCACACTTGCGAGGTTAGGGCCGCAGGTTTAAAGCCGCAGAAGTGGACATGAGGGTCGCATGAGCGGTTCAAGCTGGGGAAGGATGGACCGTAGATGCGGTCGAGTTCCGTTGAAGCGGGATCGCACCTGCGCACGTAGAGTCGCAGAAGCGCGGATGGGACCGCAGATGCGGAGTTGAGGGGCCTAAAGGAGGACGACAGAAGCGGTATTTTAGCCGCATATGTGGGACCGCAGGTGCGGGAGGTCGCTAGGCAGCGTGTTTCTTTGAGAACGGGATTTGGCCCATTTTCTTACATTCTCTCTTGGTTTGGGCGATTCTTGGAGAGTTTCAAGAGGAGGTTTTCATATCAATGGCAAGGTAAGTTATCCCCACCTATTGCAAGTTAAATACATGGTTTGTATTAGGATTTAAGGATGGAAATTAGAAATTGTGGAGGGTTTGGTATAAAACCTAGAAATTATATTTTTGGATTTTGACCACGAATTTGGGTATGGAATTGAGAAAAAAATCATATATTTGAGTTCATAATGTTATGGGTAATGTTTATCATCGAAAATTTCCGGAATCTGGGCACGTGGGTCCGGGGATGAATTTTAGGGATTCTTCAAATTGGGTTAGAAATTAACCTTAATGGTTAGGATGTGAACTCTTGAGCATGTATTGACTATTTTATATATCATTTTTACTAGATTTGGGTCGTTTGGCACCGAGTTGAGGACTTAAAGCACAACTTTGGACTGGGAAGTAAGCTTTGGAACGAGGTAAGTCTCCCGTCTAACTCTGTGAGGGGGAAATTACCCCTAGGTGTTGTATATTGATGTATGCTATTTGTTGTGGGGGCTATGTATGCGCGAGGTAACGAGAGCCCGTACGTAGCTACATTCATGTTATTGTGCGGGTAGACTTAGGTTCACATCATGCTATAGTTTTACTATTTGAGCAGCCTCTCGCTTATTAAATTTCTCTGTTTTACATTTCCACTTGAGACTAGACTTGCTACCGTAGCGACTTCACGAGTTCATGATTAGTCGCAGAATAACTTTACTCCTCTTACGATATGTTTCCGTTATATATATATATATATATATATATATATATATATATATATATATATATATATATATATATATATATATATATATATATATATATATATATATATATATATACACTTCATTAAAATGTTTCTATTAAAGAAATTACAAATCACACGTTTATTCGTGAGTGGGGTCAAGAACCCGTCAAAGCTTCTTATTCTAATGGGATCGGGTCGTTCGCCTCGATAGGATTATGTATTTCCACTCTTATGGGATCGAGTCTTTCGCCTCGGCAGGATTTATGTACCACACTCTCATGGGAGTGGTCCGTACGCCTCGACAGTTTATCAGATGTACTTATAGTTCGTGTCGTTCGACCCTCGGCAGTGCACAATTTAAATTATTATGTTGGATCGGACCGTACGCCTCGGCATTTACTATATCATATCCTCTTGAAATCGTGCGTAATACTTGGCAAGACGACGGATTTGAACTATGGCAATCCACTTGATGAGATTCACTATATCCATATATATGCTCCGGTTAAGGAGGGAATTTCTAATGAAGATCTTGAGTTCCTCATGAGAGGGGGATTGGGATCACGTGATTTATACTTGTTTACTTCGTTTATTTACTCTGCCTCATACTTATTTACCTCTTTATTGTACCTGATGTTGTTGGACTACTAGTGAGTGTCGATGTCGACCCCTCGTTACTACTCCTCCGGGGTTAAGCTAGATACTTACTGGGTACACGTTGCTTACGTACTCATACTACAATTGCTGCACATTTTTGTGCAAGTACATATATGTCTAGAGGCCTTGTGAGATCAGAGGCGTGCATACATGCGGGGACTTAGGTGAGCTGCATTCTATTTGGCGGCCCGCAGCCAACAGAGTCTCCTTCAAAGTATTTACATTTTTTCTGTCCAATTTGTATTCCGAACGGTTGGTGTATTTTATTTTATATTCCAAATTAATGCTCATGCACTTGTGACACCGGATTTTGGGATGACTATGGGTTGTTCTGTAATGAAATTGTTAAAATTATTATTATTTATTCTATAGATCCCATCTTTTACTATTAAATTAAAGGAAAATATGATTTCTAAAATATTAAAATGACAACCAGATTAAGTATTTATTGTTGTCTTTCCTGACAGTGGTGTCTGGCGCCATCACGACCTTTAATCGATTTTGGGTCGTGACAGAGGCCGTGGTAGAGGTGGTGGTAGAGGTGGTGGTAGAGATGGTGGTAGAAGTGGTGGAATTCCTCGGCTAACGGAAGGAATTGAGTTAAAGTATAATAAATTTGATTAATTATTTTATTTTCTTAGGTAAATATATTGCTTATTAGTTTTCTTTAGTCTAACTACAGCAAGATGATGCAACAGTACCACCACAAAGTAGCTTTCCTGATCTAAATGATGAAGCAAACTGGGAAGTAGAAGACTTGACTGTTTAGTTTTATATGATTTAAGTTTGAAACTTATTTAATTTGATTTGAGATAGATTTTTTTTGAATTTATTGACTTTGTTTTGTAATAAGTTTAAATGTGTGGTATTATAATTGTCATTGTTAAATACTTCATTTTATTGTTATTTTCTTTGAATTTAGAGGACTAGACTAACAAAATATGATTAGTTGCAACTAGTACAGAAGTGAAAAACTTGACAACATTAAACTTAGTACAAACTAAGAACTAAAATACTCACATTTTGACATTACTAAAAACGAAAAAAAATCCAGTTTGCAATTTAAAACCCTACCTTCAACCCATATCTTGGTATCCCTACCTTCAACCCTTACATTCAACCTTCTTCTTTTTTCCCGAAAATTTCAACATTCAACTGCAACAAATTTGTAACCCTATCTTCAACCCCTAGGTATTTGTCACGACCCAAAATCCATAAGGTCATGATGGCACCGGACACCATTGTCAGGTAAGCCAATCATTAAATAGTTAAGTTAAATTTCCTGTTTTAGCATTTTTGAAATCATTACCTTTCACTTTATTACATGATAACTGAATAAAATCTGCTAAGTAAATATGACAGTTTAATATTCCATTTTTATGAAATACATCCCAGAACCCGGTGTCACAAGTGCATGAGCAAAATCTAAGAATTTTACAATTATTACAAGGCTTGTCCGAAATACAAATTGGACAAGGAATTTAAAATAAAAATAAGTACATATGAGGGAGACTCTGTCAGCTGCGGATCGCCTCAAGATGATGCAACTCGCCTAAGTCTCCGAGCCGGCCACCTCGATGTGAAAGTACCTGTGCAATAAAAATGCACAACAAGTGTAGCATGAGTATGAAAACAACGTGTACTCAGTAAGTATCCCGCCTAACCTCAGAGAGGTAGTAACGAGAGGTCGAATTAGACACTTTCTAGAAGTCAATTTAATATAGTCAAGTGAGACACTAAGCAGAGATATCATAGGCAATCTAATAAAATCAGGGATAAGTAATATCAACTCCTTCACATTTAACACTTAAAATCTTCGTCATTTCAGTTGTCAATTAAAACTTCATAGGCCAATAAACAGGTAATAATTACAGAAAATACGCAGAAATTATCATGCACAAGTAATGCCGAGGATCGAACAGCGGACCAACAATAATAAAATGTGCACTGCCAAGGGTCGAACGTCCCGAACCATAGATGCATCTATCTGCCCCGCTCGCGAATCGAACATGCGACGCGATTAACATCATACTAGGCTACCCTGCTCGCGAATCATATCTGCTACTTGGGTCCCCGTATAAATATACATAAATACAGGGTCATCCTACTCGCGACTCATACATGCGACTCAGGCACCCAAAGTTACACATATTCACACCAATAAACCACTTTTTTATCAGGANTTCTAGGTGATTAAGAAAAGTAAACTCTATCCTTCTCAGAGATTTAGATACTAATTGAAAGCATCACATGATATTTTATTGACAAGGTCACAAGTACAACAAGTAAAGCATGCTAGTGGGTCCTAGACTACCCGGACATGGCATAATAGTAGCTACGCACGGACTCTCGTCACCTCATGCATACGTATCCCCCCCACAAATAATAGCATGTATTTATTTAGTTCACACATGGTGACAATTCCCCCTCACAAAGTTAGAAACGAGACTTACCTCGCTTCGAAATTCCATAGCCGGCTTCCAAGCCCTTCCGATGACTCAAATCGTTGCACAGCGCTCCGAAACTAGCCAAATAATGGCAAACCAATGAAAATATACTCTAATATTTGTTAATAATCCAAATTATATAAAATCCTATCTCCGCTCAAGGAATTGACCAAAATGCCCTCGGGCCCACGTGCTCGGATTTCAAAATTTCTCAATTCGTGATGATGCTTGATGAAAATCACCCTTTGAAATTCTCCAAAATCGCCCTAACCAGGTGAAAGAATTGATGAAATGGCCAACATCTCGTTTAAAATAGAACACGGCCCAGACAAACCTTCTGTGTGATCGCACAACATCAGCCGCGATCGCACAAAGCAATGTTCAGAAGCCTCCAAGCACATCATGTGCGATGGCACAGTAGACACCGCGGTCGCACAAGCCAAATCCTGCAGCCTCACTTTTCCTTCTGTGCGGTTGCACACCTACAAGTGCGATCGCACAAGCCAAACTTCCAGCCCTCAAATTTCTTCTTCGTGATCGCACAACTAAGGCTGCGATTGCACTGAACCCCCAAAACACCAGAAAATAGCAGCAACCAAACACTTGGAAATAACCCAGAACCACCCCGAAACACACCCGAGGCCCTCGGGACCCCGTCCAATCACACGACTCAGTCCCATAACCTCAGACGGACTTGCTCGAGACTTCAAATCACATCAAACAATGCCGAAATTACGAATGGCACTAAAATTCAACTTTATGAACTTTGAAATTTCAAACTTCTACATCTGATGCCGAAACCTATCAAATCACGTCAGATTGACCCCAAATTTTTGCACACAAGTCATATTCAACATTATGAACCTGCTCCAACTTCCGGAATCGCATTCCGACCCTGATATCAAAATTTCCACTTCCGGTCGGATTTCTCAAAAACCTTCATATTTCTATTTTTATCCAAATGACTTCAAAATAATCTACGGACGTCCGAATTCATTTCCGATCACGCTCCCAAATCCAGAATCACAATACGAAGCTATTCCCAAGCTCGAAATCCCAAACGGACATCAATAACACTGAAATGCGCTTCAAGCCAAACTTAGGAAATTTCTTCAAAAATGCTAACTTCCACAATATACACTGAAACGCTCCTTGGTTATTCGAAGTCCGATTCGGACATACGCCCAAGTCCGAAATCATCATACGAACCTACAGGAACCTTCACATCCCGATTCGGAGGTCGTTTACTCAAAATTCCAATCTTAGTTAATTTCCTTAACTTAAGGCTTCTGAAATGAGAATTTTCTTTCCAATTTGACTCCGAACTTCCCGAATTTCAACTCCGACGATGCCCATGAGTCATAATACCAGAAATGGAGCTGCTCATGACTTCAAACCGCTGAATGACACGCTAGAGCTCAAAACGACCGGTCGGGTCGTTACATTCTCCCCCACTTAAACAGATGTTCGTCCTCGAACGTGCTAGGAACTGCTCTGGAGTTATCTGAAATCACTGTTTAACACCTTGAGCACCTTCCCATGCTACCACAACCCAGGTGATAACATTAGCTTGATCAAACCTAAAGATATTCTCTTTTATCCATACAATAATCTCAGAACCCAGTTCCAACACCTGAAATTTCTCTGCCAGGCCTAGTTCCAATATATAAACACAGTATCAACTACCACACGATATACCAGAACATGACTGCATACCTTTGTTCAATTAGCACCATGCACCACAAAATTCATCATCTAACCACAATGACGTTCCTTGAACCTTAATAGCCAAAATTTCAGGAATCTGATGCTCCCAATGTACCTCATGACATACATATAGGTCCTGCTATAATTCTTACGATACCACCACAACGGAGGAGATGTGTAGAAATTCATAACCAACTGTCAAGTTAACAAATCATTGAATATCTCCTCTTGACTAGAATCACCACCTCATTATGAACCGAATAATGGTATTTGTCCTTTAATATACTTCACAAAAAATCTTATCGCACTGATCCCTGTTCCAATAATCTCGTCTCACCCAGTATGAACTGCTCAGACAACAAATCACCCCAAACATGACCAACAGACTCACATGATACCACAACGCGCTAATAGGCCACAACTCGAACACGATACATAAGTAAATGACTCAGGAAGGGACTACTTGACTCCCAAAACTAGTATGAACTTTCCTCAGAAAATAGAAAGTAAAACACAAGAAAAATAAATATAGTCCGCACTCAACATCACACTGTTGTGGCGTGCAAACCGATCCAAATAACATAATCGTGGCGGCGTGCCACTCGATCCAAATAACATAAAATTCACGTAAGAAGACATATCGAGCTAAATTGCTCATTACCACAAAATACTGAATATCAGTCACAAGCATGCTAAGTGCACAATATCATCCTGGGGGACTGATAGAGCCATACGCTACAAAACTCAAGCACAACTGGGTTGCAATACATAATCTGAATTTCAAGAACTATCCTGCTCACATAACATCATCACCATGCGGGAACTCAACACATAGGAAAATATCAAGCTGTTTCCCAACTCACACGGCACAACAGAATATTACATGAGATGAACGAAGGCGGAATAACTCTTGTTGTTCTAATACCTTTCCATGAAAAGCGATATACCGAAATGAACACGCTTGACTCATACGGAGCCCATAATCATATTTAAATCCATCCACAAACATCGAGTATACCTTGTTCGCACCGAACTAGGCTGATAGCTTTACCTGGGTCCATATTAACCCACTTCCTCTCATAATACGCAAGAACAACCATCATAGTTGAGACAAGCACCCCACAATCCACAACCGACTGAACCGAACGCCTTCCAGGCATAAATTCCCAAATAAGCAATATTGCACCCCCTTATACTTGGTCTAAATCTTCAATCAATCAGGTGACTATCTGTCACACTTATACCATCTTCCCGTGGTCATGCTCCCACGACCTTCCACGAGGTAACAAGTCTGCACATCCATACCACCGACCACACAAATGCTACAAAACACATCAAGAACCCATGACCAGGGTAGAAAGCCTCTTTCACCGAATATCGATCTCAGGTGACACTGAAGATAACACTAGCTTACTCTGAACTTCCAAATCACTTTTTCTTGATCATCCGAGCTCATGACATCCTTGTTTACACCGAACCGCAATCTCGATTCTCACTCCCAATTACACACTGCTTACCGCACCTAACATGCCAATATGAGATAGCGCAAGAATTCCATCATAAATTCTGAACCACTCATAGGGTGAACACCTCGTCACATAAATACCTTTTACTTAACTCAATTCAAGAGAACCATCACAACACATGAGGGAATTCTCTTAATCACAAAACATGCAAATCCTCAAACTCCACCTCTGTAGGACATAACTGATTCCCCCGTATACCTCAAACTGAAACTAATACGACACTCAGTCGTGCAATCAACTTATCAACAACAGAATCCCCCACTTGGCTCAAGCCATAGATCGAGACAAACAATAACTCACAATGCCCATACGCTAACACCGCCACGATCGCAGTGAGATTCAATTAAACTTTCCATAAGCTCATATAACACGACCCATCTCGTACCTCAATTCAACTCGCACTCACCGCAGGAATAATGATAACCCCAATCAACACATATCGACTCAACCCGCACTCACCCCGAGTGGCCTTGATTCACGAGACCATACTGTCTCCATCTCACAGCCCGTCTCATACCCCTCTGATAATCTTCCTACACCCCGGAGTTTACTTCTCTCACTCTCCCAATACTATCCTGCATGCTGAAACATATCGTAGAACACCCCAACCATCTTCCCTTTTCTCAGAAATTATACTGCAAAAGCTCGACTCTTAATCATACTTATGTCTGAAACCCTTAAACGTCGCATTCTTAACTTTTGAATTCACTAGGACCGTTATTGAGAGTCACCCACTCTGACTAGCCCCGAATACAATCAACTCCAAGGCTCTTCTAGCACATGAACACCCTTTTCAATGAAGCACGTAACTGAGTCACTACCCTATAGCTCGCCCATGCCTTAAGCATAAATTCTGAATCTCCCAAAACCCAACCCTTGTCCAATAAGACCAACTCGTGCACATATTTATCAAATCCCATGCACAATTACCATTCTACTCCTTTCCCTTAGCTGTACTAACTTTCCAATATGCCGACAATCCGCAACCCAATGAGAAGACAATCCTACAACCCAACTGCAGGTGGTGGGACTCCCCCACTTAGCCCGAAGCTACTCCTTGCACCACTCTAGACCCCACCGAAATTATTTCTTCATTGCTGATATGACCTTGCTCAATCAACCCGTCCAATTCTTCCAATTTCTCTTGTTAGCACTCCCTAAATACTAAAATTCTCTAGCATCATTCACCCATTCTGCCCCTTACCGAATAGCCACTAGAATCCCTCACAGAAACTTGCCAACCACACAACCGCTAACCTACTCACAGGAGATAACCCACCTGTGAAAATCACCAACTGACACCTTCCAGCAGATCACCATGACTTCAAACTCTCCGAAGATCATCTTTCTTGAGTTGCCTTCATTAGAAATAACTATTCAATTCTAAAGCACCACACACCATGATCTTTGACAACCGCTTTTGCAATACTACTTCACAACACTCTGACCCAATACAACCGATGAACTATAACACCGGAGAACTTAACACATTCTATTCGATCAAAACAGCGATACCACACCACAAATGAAAACTCCGCCTCGCTTGATAACACCAAGTCTTATTACTTTATCCCCCAGACTTGAACATTCATAGTCCAATTTCCCTTCCTCCACCGGAACTAAAATACTAAAATGTCGAAATTACGCTCTGAGAAAACCTCCCTTCAAGTCATTCATCACCCCCAACATATGGGCAAGCATTCTATTATCGTATCGACATCGCGCGATAACCAATCGTAAACATCATCACAACCTGAGTGTAACCTCAAGTCCTCAGAATCACAGCTACTGGCTGAAACAACATATTACTCTTCCACAGAGCAACGACAATAGCCTCAATAAAATTCGCAGGGAGAAACATCCCTCACCACCTCTATAACACCACTTTACTTCCTCAAATTCCTGATTCATGGCAAGCGCTTCGCGACGCGTAAGATTGAGTAGGAAGAAACGTAGGCATAAGCCTCGGAGGAATCAAGAAGGGAAGTACTCCTAAAAGCCCTGTAGCCTCTCGGAGATAAGTACAGACGTCTCTGTACCGATACGCAATACTCTACTAGACTTGCTCTTGACTCGTGAGACCTAAGAGAACCTAGTGCTCTGATACCATGTTGGCACGACCCAAAATCCATAAGGTCGTGATGGCGCCGGACACCATTGTCAGGCAAGCCAATCATTAAATAGTTAAGTTAAATTTACTGTTTTAGCATTTTTGAAATCATTACCTTTCACTTTATTACATGGTGACTGAATGAAATCTGCTAAGTAAATACGACAGTTTAATATTCCATTTTTATAAAATACATCCCAAACACATCCAAGAACCCGATGTCACAAGTGCATGAGAAAATTCTATGAATTTTAGAATTACTACAAATCTTGTCCGAAATACAAATTGGACAAGGAATTTAAAATAAAAATAAGTACATCTGAGGGAAACTCTGTCAGCTGCGGATCACCTCAAGATGATGCAGCTTGCCTAAGTCTCCGAGTCGTACACCTCGATGTGAAAGTACCTGTGCAATAAAATGAACAACAAGTGTAGCATGAGTACGAAAACAACGTGTACTCAGTAAGTATCCCGCCTAACCTCAGAGAGGTAGTGACGAGAGGTCGAATTAGACACCTGCTAGAAGTCAATTTAATATAATCAAAATGAGACCTAAGCGGAAATATCATAGGCAATCTAATAAAATCAGGGATAAGTAATATCAACTCCTTTCACATTTAACAATTAAAATCTTCGTCATTTCAGTTGTCAATTAAAACATCACATGCCAATAAACAGGTAATAATTACAGAAAATACGCAGCAATTATCATGCACAAGTAATGCCGAGGGTCGAACGGCGTGGACCAACAATAATAAAATGTGCACTGCCGAGGGTCGAACGGCCCGAACCATAGATGTATCTATCTGCGCTGCTCGCGAATCGAACATGCGACGCGGTTAACATAATACTAGGGCTACCCCGCTCGCAAATCATACTTGCGACTCGGGTCCCCGTATAAATATACATAAATACAGGGTCATCCTGCTCGCGAATCGTACATGCGACTCAGGCACCCAAAGTTACACATATTCACACCAATAAACCACATTTTTTTATCAGGAAAATTAGTTGTTCAATGAAGTGATAAAATTCTCCTTTTAATAAACATGAGAATAGTATTTAAAACCTTTCTGGAGATTTACTTGCCAGTTTCGACAGGGTTCCAAACTCTTATAGATTTATCCGATACACAATTATCCAAGGAAGAATCACTTCTCCTTCTAGGTGATTAAGAAAATTAAACTCTATCCTTCTCAGAGATTTAGATACTAATTGAAAGCATCACATGATATCTTATTGACAAGGTCACAAGTACAACAAGTAAAGCATGCTAGTGGGTCCTAGACTACCCGGACATGGCATAATAGTAGCTACGCACGGACTCACGTCACCTCGTGCGTACATAGCCCCCCCGAAAATAATAGCATGTATTCATTTAGTTCACCTATGGGGAAAATTCCCCCTCACAAAGTTAGAAAGGAGACTTACCTCGCTCTGAAATTCCGTAACCGGCTTCCAAGCCCTTCCGATGACTCAAATCGTTGCACAACGCTCCAAAAGTAGCCAAATAATGGCAAACCAATAAAAATATACTCTAATAACCTACGGACATCCGAATTCACTTCCGATCGCGCTCCCAACTCCAGAATCACCATACGAAGCTTTTCCCAAGCTCGAAAGCCCAAATGGACGTCAATATCATTGAAATGCACTTTAAGCCAAACTTAGGAAATTTCTTCAAAAATGCTAACTTCCACAATATACACCGAAACGCGCCCGGGCTATCAAAAGCCCGATCCAGACATACGCCCAAGTCCGAAATCATTATACAAACCTGTAGGAACCTTCAAATCCTGATTCGGAGGTCGTTTACTCAAAATTCCAATCTTAGTAAATTTTCCCAACTAAAGGCTTCTGAAATGAGAATTTTCTTTCCAAATTGACTCTGAACTTCCCGAATTTCAACTCCGACCATGCCCACAAGTCATAATACCTGAAATGAAGCTACTCATGACTTCAAACTACTGAACGACGTGCTAGAGCTCAAAACGATTGGTCGGGTCGTTACAGTATTGATACACGTATTGCATTAACTGCGACCCTTCTTCTTCCTAGTAGAAGAGAACACATTAACTACATCTATTCTTCTTCCCAATCATTGTGTATGCATTGTATAAGCATTGTATTTAATTGCTTGCTCAATTTTCAAGTTGTATTGGTGTTAGTTGCATCAAATTTAATAGTTTCGGATACTAAAGTTGTTTTAACACAATACTGCAATGTAAAATCAGTGTATATCATTCCTCTTTGAATACAAAACCAACCCATTTAACTTCCCTATGTATCATTTACTCTTCAAATAGATCCCTATGAATCATTTACTCTTCCAATACATGATCACTAATCATTTCATTTTGATTTTTTTGAATGATAATTGAAAAAAATTATTATAGTAAAGAAGCCCAATATAAAGATTGAAATTTCATAACATCAATACTTCAACAGAAAAAAGCACAACAACCATAACTAAAGCAACATGAAAATAAAATATAATAAAAGGATAAATCAACACAAACACATCCTAGAAACTAATCAATTTCAATCGGATTATGAGAAAAAGTTCCTTTTCATTTACTTGAACATTGAGGACAACATATAGTGGTGCAATATCAACCAACGTAAATTTGACGAAGAAACCTCGCTTGACATAATTGTCCAAAATAAAAAGTTTTCAGCCTACCTTGAACCTTCTTCGATCACCAACGCTCATATTTATATACCACTATTTGCCACGATAGTGAAGAAGCGCGTTTCTACTGTTGGAGGAAGATGCTTATAGATTTTTCTTGAAATATACTTTAAAACAAAGCATTACTATTAAGTTTCATAAAATATGAAACTGAAACAAGATATAAAATATTGATGAATATATATTTTCTAGAGTTAAGGTATAAGAAACAAAAGTATTTTATGTAAAAAAGAATTCAGTTAGGATTATGTAACGACCCGACCGGTCGTTTTTAGAATTTGCACTTTGCTAGATAGTTTACGGGCATGAGTAGCTCCATATGATGTATTATTACTTATGTGAATTGTCAGTTTTCGTTTTCAGGTTATTCGGAATTGATATAGAAGAATGATTCTCAATTAGAAGCTTTGAATTTGAAAGGGTTGAATAAGTTTGACTTTTTGTGAATTTAACCCTGGAATGGAGTTTTTATAGTTCCGTTAGGTCCGGATGGTGATTTTAGACTCGGGCATATGCCCGTATTTGCATTTGGATGTTTCTAGAAGGTTTCGGCACAAGTTGGCAAAAATTGGAAATTTGAAGGTTTGAAAAGTTCATAAGTTTGACCGGAAGTTGACTTTGAGGATATTAGATTCGGATTGTGGTTCCAGGAATTGGAATATTTTCGTTGTGTCATTTGGGACTTGTGTGCAAAATTTGGGTTCATTCCGGGATGATTTGCTATGTTTCGGCGCGAGTTTTGAAAATTGAAAGTTCAAAGTCCATAGATTTCGATTTGAGGGGTGATTCGTCATTTTGGTGTTTTTATGTGTGTTTTGAGGCCTCGAATAGGTCCATATTGTGTTATGTAACTTCTTGGCATGTTCGGACAGTGTCCCGAGGGGCTCGGGTGAGTTTCGGATGAGGTTCGGATTTCATTACATTTTGGATTTTTTCTAAGCTGCTGGTTCTGGTGTTCTGCACCTGCGACTGTTATTGTGCAGGTGTGATGGTCGTAGAAGCGTTAGTGGATTTGCATAAGCGAGAATAGGTTGGATGAGGAAGACCGCAGAAGCGGATTTCTATAGCGCACCTGCGTGTGCGCAAATGCGAGCTTGGAAGCGCAGGTGCGAAAATC
Organism: Nicotiana paniculata; assembly: GCA_005239505.1. Classification (NCBI taxonomy): domain Eukaryota; kingdom Viridiplantae; phylum Streptophyta; class Magnoliopsida; order Solanales; family Solanaceae; genus Nicotiana; species Nicotiana paniculata. The sequence continues at coordinate 64,044 of ML306580.1, read as the reverse complement.
TTCGCAGAAGCGGAACTTGATATCCGCAGGTGCAGGGGTTGCTGGGCATGGCTATTTTCACAGAAGCAAAGTATTTACCGCAGAAGCGGTGGGCGCAGATGTGACGATCTTTCCGCAAATGCAGAAATCGCTGGGCAGAATGTTATAAGTTCGAGGGTTGGTCATATTTATCACATATTGTGCTATGGACTTCGGAATGGAGCGATTTTTGGAGAAAATTTCATCATAAAGATTGGGTTAAGTGTTATCTACTCGGTTTTGGTTATATTTCATGAATATATCTTCGATTTTAGCTTTTTGTTGATGAATTTTTAATGAATTTTTAAGTTTTGAACATCAAATTAGAGCCGGATTTGAGTGAAACTAGTATGGTTGGACTCGTAATTAAATGGGTTGCCGGATTTTGTGAATTTTGTTGGGTTCCAATCGGGCCCCAGTGTGATTTTTGGCTGCTTTTGGGCTTTGATTGAGGATTCGATTTTTATGAATTGGAATTGGTTTCTTGGGTTGTATTTGATGTATTTGAGTTGCTTTTGGCTAGTTTTGAGCCATTCCGAGGTCGCTACGCACGTGATGGCATCTTTGGAGCATCCCTTGGCTTTCTTGGCATTTGGTATTGACTTGTTCGAGGTAAGTAACTCTTCTAAACTTAGTGTTGAGGGTATACAACCTCGCAATGTGTGTTATGTGATTGGTATTGACGTGACGCACATGATAGGTGACGGGCGTGTGGGATTCCACCATGTGAATTGGGACTCTGTTGCTTCTATGGCACTGTTTAGTAGTCCTACTTTGTTGATATCCGTGTTAGCACCATATGATAAAGTAGTTAAGTTGTCAATCATACTAGATATCATGTATAGGCATTATGGTAATACTGTTTGGACCCATAGTGGCCGTTTCTGTGATGACCCAAAAGGGTCATCCCGTATTTTCTATCTAATTATGTCTTTCGAGGTCGTGAAAACCTCCTTCTATCTCCCCTCGATTTGTGTGCACATCCCGGGCATGTAGTCGGGAAGCCTTTATGTGAAAAGCTGATAAAAATGAAAATTTTGTATTGGAAATTTGAATAAAGTTGACTTCAGTCAATGTTATTGGTAAACGGACTCAGACCCATGATTTGACGGTCCAGGAGGGTCCGTAGGAAAATATGGGACTTGGGCATATGCCCGAAATCGAATTCTGAGGTCCCAGGTCTGAGAAATAAATTTTTAAAGAAAATTATTTTCTGAAAAGTATAAAGATTTTTAAAAATAAAATTTGAGGTGAAACCTGTGATATCGGGCCCGCACTATGATTCCGAAGCCTGATACAGGTTCGATATGATTTATATGTGTTATCTGTGAAATTTGGTAAGAAACAGACTTAGTTTGACGTGATTCGGACCTTAAATGCAAAACGTAATGTTTATAGAAGTTTGAAGAATTTTCATGGATTTTTTAGTTTAATTCATCGTGTTAGTGTTGTTTTATGTGGTTTGACACCTTGAGCGAGTCTGTGTTAGGTTATATGACTTGTGTGTGTGGTTGGACGGGGTCCCAGGAGGGCCTCGGGTACATTTAGGATGCTCATCGGGTGTTATTAGAACTTGGGAGACAGCTGAACCATTGTTGGTTCTGGTGTCTCGCACCTGCGATGGACCTTCCGCAGGTGCGAACACGCAGGTGTGGCGAGGAGCTCGCAGGTGTGGAACTTAGCTCAAACCCTCAATCCTCGCAGGTGCGGAGCCGCGGGTGCGGCCATTTGACTGCAGGTGCGACCCCAGGCTTTATAGTGGGTTTTCGCACCTGCGATGGTAGTTCTGCAAGTGTGGTCCCAGGGGCGCACGTGCGGAATTTCTGGGCAGTTATATCAAATCCGAGGGTTTATGTTATTTTCACCATTTTTGAATTGCGGATCTCGGGAGAGGCAATTTTTGGAGTCTTTTGCACCTGGGTAACTTGGGTAAGAAACATACTTAGTTTGACGTGATTCGAACCTTAAATGCAAAACGTAATGTTTATAGAAGTTTGAAGAATTTTCATGGATTTTTAGTTTAATTCATCGTCTTAGTGTTGTTTTATGTGGTTTGACACCTTGAGCGAGTCCGTGTTAGGTTATATGACTTGTGTGTGTGGTTGGAAGGGGTCCCGGAAGGGCCTCGGGTACATTTAGGATGCTCATCGGGTGTTATTAGAACTTGGGAGACAACTTAACCATTGCTGGTTCTGGTGTCTCGTTCCTGCAATGGACCTTCCGCAGGTGCGAACACGCAGGTGCGGCGAGGAGCTCGCAGGTGTGGAACTTAGCTCAAACCCTCAATCCTCGCAGGTGCGGTTAGTTTTCCGCAGGTGCGGAGCCGCGGGTGCGGCCATTTGACTGCAGGTGCGACCCCAGGCTTTTTAGTGGGTTTTCGCACCTGCGATGGTAGTTCTGCAGGTGCGGTCCCAGGGGCGCACGTGCGGAATTTCTGGGCAGTTATATCAAATCCGAGGGTTTATGTTATTTTCACCATTTTTGAATTGGGGATCTCGGGAGAGGCGATTTTTGGAGTCTTTTGCACCTGGGTAACTTGGGTAAGAAACAGACTTAGTTTGACATGATTTGGACCTTAAATGCAAAACATAATGTTTATAGAAGTTTGAAGAATTTTCATGGATTTTTAGTTTAATTCATCGTGTTAGTGTTGTTTTATGTGGTTTGACACCTTGAGCGAGTCCGTGGTAGGTTATATGACTTGTGTGTGTGGTTGGACGGGGTCCCAGGAGGGCCTCGGCTACATTTAGGATGCTTATCGGGTGTTATTAGAACTTGGGAGACAGCTGAACCATTGCTGGTTCTGGTGTCTCGCACCTGCGATGGACCTTCCGCAGGTGCGAACACGCAGGTGCGGTGAAGAGCTCGCAGGTGTGGAACTTAGCTCAAACCCTCAATCTTCGCAGGTGCGGTTAGTTTTCCGCAAGTGCGGAGCCGCGGGTGCGGCCATTTGACTGCAGGTGCGACCTCAGACTTTTTAGTGGGTTTTCGCACCTGCGATGGTAATTCTGCAGGTGCGGTCCCAGGGGCGCACGTGCGGAATTTTTGGGCAGTTATATCAAATCCGAGGGTTTATGTTATTTTCACCATTTTTGAATTGCGGATCTCGGTAGAGGATATTTTTGGAGTCTTTTGCACCTGGGTAACTTGGGTAAGAAACATACTTAGTTTGACGTGATTCGGACCTTAAATGCAAAACGTAATGTTTATAGAAGTTTGAAGAATTTTCATGGATTTTTAGTTTTATTCATCGTCTTAGTGTTGTTTTATGTGGTTTGACACCTTGAGTGAGTCCGTGTTAGGTTATATGACTTGTGTGTGGTTGGACGGGGTCCCGGGATGGCCTCGGGTACATTTAGGATGCTCATCGGGTGTTATTAGAACTTGGGAGACAGCTGAACCATTGTTGGTTCTGGTGTCTTGCACCTGCGATGGACCTTCCGTAGGTGCGGCGAGGAGCTCGCATGTGTGGAACTTAGCTCAAACCCTCAATCCTCACAGGTGCGGTTAGTTTTTCGCAGGTGCGGAGCCGCGGGTGCGGCCATTTGACTGCAGGTGCGACCCCAGGCTTTTTAGTGGGTTTTCGCACCTGCGATGGTAGTTCTGCAAGTGCGGTCCCAGGAGCACACGTGCGGAATTTCTGGGCAGTTATATCAAATCCGAGGGTTTATGTTATTTTCACCATTTTTGAATTGGGGATCTCGGGAGAGGCGATTTTTGGAGTCTTTTGCACCTGCGTAACTTGGGTAAGTGATTTCTATCCATTATAGACCAATTTCCATGATTCCAATCTTAAATCCAACCTTTAATTTCGAAACTTTTGGGTAGAAAATGGGATAAACTTCATAGACCGAATTATTGAGTTTTGATTATAGACTTGTTTGTGGAAAGTTGACCCTTTAGGAATCTTAGGTCCTTATATTCACCGAGTATGAATTTTCCTTAGCGTGATTGAATTTCCTAATTTCTAGTGTCATCCTTATTTGCTTAAATGTGGAAGTTCTTACTTTCGGATTTACTCCTAATTAACTTATCTTAAGATTTTTATTTCCTTTAATGTCATGCTATGTCTTCTTAACTGCTTATCTCAAATTTTCAATTATCTTCATCTCAACCTAAAATTGTTTTAGGTGTTAAATGAATTTATGATTATTCTCTACTACTTGTCCTTAAGTGGAAATTGTTGAATATTCTCGTAACTGCTCAACCTTAAAATAAGTATAGATATTCTATACCTTCGTGACTTTCCCTTATATGGGGTTATCGGATTTGGGTTGATTTCTTGTTGTTCACCCGTGTAATTAGGTGTGGTTGTTACATGATATTTTCCTTCCTTGTTGAGTGATTTGTAATATGCCTAGCTCTCCTTATTATGTTTATTTCTCGTGAACTGGTCTTGCCTATCTTGTGGTCAAAGTTTCTTAAGTTGATGTATTAATTGTATCTTGAACTGTTGCCATTATTGTTGTTGTACTTGTTGTGGTGATGCACGAGGTTTCTGCCGTGCAGTCGTTGATATGGGGATTTGCACGAGGTTTCTGTCGTGCCGTGTTTACTACTGATATTGTACATGCGGCGTGATAAGGCTGGATACGAGATTGAGTGTTGCGCATGTGACGTGACAAGGTGGGAACATGTTTATGCACGTGGCGAAACAAGGCGGGCATATATTGTACTATTGCACACGTGGCGTGACAAGGTGGGTTATGTCAGGGATTGGCTGTGATACTTGTGTTGGCCTGAGGGCATTCCTTGTTGCTGATATTGTGTACTGGAACACTTACCGTGTGAGTTCATTCGTGTGGAAACTTATGAGATGAAAATGTACGTGTTGCCCCTTTTGTTTTCCTTATGTCTATTGGTTGTTGAAATCATGTTAGGACACCTGCACAAGCGTACACGCAGTTAAGTACTACTAATGGATTCAGGACTCCTTGTTGTTGTCAAGTATAGATACTCTTGTTGTGCTTACCGTATGGGTGGGAATGACCCAATTGGCACGTGAGTCATCCGTACAGTTAGTACTCGAATGAGGGCGCAAGATGCCAAGTGTTATGGTTCGAATATTGGGACCCATAAATGGTGATTTGTCCGAGGTTCGGAACCTCGTGGAGATGACTATGAATTTGACGTAGAAGTAGTTGAAGTTGTTGAGTCTTCCCATGTACGTGTTGCATACTTATATGCCGGATTTGTTGTGTTCTATTTAGTTTTGTGTTACTTCATGGTCTTTCCGCTGATATTTATTGTTTTCCTTCAATATCGAATTCACTGTCTTGTTAGCTATATTGCGTAGCCTTTATATGCTTATCATCATTTCCCTGATTCCTATATTGATACTTGTTCAGTTTTATTAGACCAGTGGGTGTCTTGACTAGCCCTCGTCACTACTTCATCGAGGTTAGTCTTTATACTTACTGGGCATCGCTGTGGTGTGCTCATACTTCTCTTCTGCACATTTTTTTGTGCAGATTCCAGGTTTTCGCATAGCCGGCTGATTGATTGTTAGTAGCGCGGTTGCTTTTGTGGAGACTCAAGGTAAAACTGCTTCAGCGTTCGTAGTTTCGGAGTCACCATCTTATATTTTTGTTTGCACTGTTGTACTTATTTCTGAACAGTGGTATCTTTAGGAGTTTTAGTGTAAATTCTTAAAAGCATATGACTTGTACTTCCGGGTTTTGGGAATATACAATGTGTACAGGATCACTTGCTTCAGAAAAATATTAGATTTTATTTATTATTGTTGATTATTCCATGAATATTAGGCTTACCTAGTCCTTAAGACTAGGTTCCATCACGATACTCAACGGAGGGAGATTTGTGTCGTGACAGTTTCTTACTGTCATCTCACTGATTTCATTAATATTTCGTACTCAGTCATATCCATGCATTCATACCATAACTCCGTCTCAGATATTATTTATTGATGCATCATATCATTGTTGTTGGGCTAGTTTCATGACATTGTGAGCCCTTGAGGTAGACTGCAGAGTTTGATGACTTAGTGAGGCCGAGGGCCTAAGTGAGAGTGACATTTTTGGATCGGGCTGCACACCGCAACATATTATATTCATTATACTTTACATGATCGGGCTGCACGCCGCAACGATATATTGATTATATTTTATGGGATTGGGTTGCACGCCGCAGCGATATACAATTACATTTTATGGGATCGGGATGCCCGCCGCGGCGATATAGCGCTTGGGCTGAAGGAGCCCCTCCGGAGTCTGCACACCCCCATTGAGTGCAGTCGATTATATATATATGGATCGGGTTGCACACCGCAGCGGGTATTGTACAACTAAGTGATTGAGTGTGCTTAGCATTGAGCATAGTGAGAGAAGGTGCGAGACAATAAGATTGAGTACTCTACGAGTGTGAGTATATTCATCTCTGAGATACATGGAATTCACATGCACACATGATATATAGGCAATAGAGATGCATTTTTCCTCATGCTATACAGTATCACGTCATTCATGACTTTTTACACACATTGATATGTGGGAATAGAGAGGTATTTTACACTGGTTATCTAGAAAGGAAATGAAACATCTTATTTATTGTGGAAAGGATAATTGAAAAAACTACAGTTTGTTTTTCAAACTTACTCGTATTTTTGGCATCTTCGCTAAAAGATTTGGGCTTTCACTGAGATACTTGAAAAGCATGACTATTTTCTGAAACTGTGAACGAGCTGGGCATTTTTACTTCTGAGATACCTCTTTTATACTTGTACTATGCTATTATGAACTGTTGTGAAATATTAGTATTGAACCCGACCTTGTGTTACCTCATCACTGCTTTCAACCTAAGGTTAGGTTTGTTACTTACTGAGTACATGGGGTCGGTTGTACTCATACTACACTTCTACACCTTGCGTGCAGATGTTGGCTGCTGATGTTGCTGTGCTCGATGGGAGCTGGATTGAAGATGTATTTGCGTCCCGGTTGTAGCTGCCCGTTGTTCGTGGTAGATTTAGGTTTATAAACTCTATTTATGTACTTTTTAAACAGACAATGTATTTATTTTATTTTAGTTTTGTAAACTCTATTCTTAAAAGCTCATAATATATACTACCAGTCCTTGGAAAATGTATAAGATTCAGATAATTTCCTTACTTTATTGTCTTGTTAATATTATTGGAGTTGGATAGTTATTAGTTGTCTTACCTAGTGGATTGGGTTAGGTTCCATCACGACTAGTGTATTTGTGGTTTTGACAAGTTGGTATCAGAGCTCTAGGTTCATAGGTTCCACAAGTCATGAGCAAGTGTCTAGTAGAGTCTTGTGGATCGGTATGATGACGTCTATACCTATCTTTGATAGGCTACAGAGAATTTAGGATATACTTCCCATCTTTCTTTCCTTATCGTGCGACATTTATTCAGCTTGAAGCGTAAATCTTTGAATTCCTTCCACGCATTCGCATGCGCACATGACGGCTCAGTATCAGCTGTGCATCAACGGCTTGTGATTCCATGGTTGAGGTGCGAGATGTGATTTTGGCATGTTGATGATGGCCCAGTTTGGAGGACTTGAGGCCGGGTTTTGACTGTAGCTTGAGCACGAAGATTTCAATTGTGTGAGCACGTGCTTTGGGGACTTATATGTCCGTTGGTGCCCCTATTAGTGGAATTTGTGATTGGATGACTATGTGGTGAGTATGATATGACTGCGAGATGTGTTCAGATTGTACTAATGTGACGGGAAGAGTTTAATTGAGATGTAGCAAGGACTATTGGGCGTTTGATTTTTGCCTTGATTTGGCGTATGGCCTCGAGTTATGGGTATGTTGAAGGACCTCTCATGTTGTTTAGTTGTAGAGTGAAGTAGATTTTCATGTTGTTTTATGAGTTCATACTCAGAAAGATTAAGTGACTGCATAATAGTTATGACTGTGGAAGAGTATAGAGATATGTCAGTTTGAGGCAAAGCAGGTGGGTTACCTCCACGAGGTGTCCTGAGGTTGTGTGGTCCTTATGATGTTTTGTAGAGAGTTCTTTTTTACCAGTGAATGATATATGTTTCAATTTGAGTTGGGATCGCTTGTGGGAGTTGGCTTGACTATTACAAGGGTGCATGTGAGATTTGCATATAATTTGAAGTAAAAGATGGTTTGCGTTCAGGAGCTCATGAAGGATTTAGTTGAATCGCACTGCGGTATTATGGCAGTAATAGAGTATGGGCATTGTCAGTTATTTTGTGTTTTGATCTATGGCTTTGAGCCAAGTGGGCCAGTATGCTATCGACGAGTTGATTGCACGATTATGTGTTGTATGGGTTTCGATTTGAGGTAATACTTGTGAATCAGTTATGAATGCAGGGGTTGAGATTGAGGATGACTCGAGTAAGGGAATTTTGGGATTCGGGTTGTATTACACTCTATGGGTATATAGGAATCATGGAATGATTGAGTGGTTAATCGTGAAGGATGTAGTGTGCGTGGAGTAGGAATTTACTCGGTTGCTTAGAAGTGTGGGTTACTCCCTTGGGTATTGGTGTGCTAATGGGGCACAGGTCGTTCGGTCTGTTTGATCGGTTTAATTGAGATTTGAGAAAAGTGGATGACTCTAGGGAATGATTCGAATGGATTCGAGATTAAAAGGTAGCGATTTGGAACTTTCAAGATTTGAATATGGCTAGAAACTGAGAGTTACAATGGACGGTGTCGAGACTTGTGGAATTTTTATATCATTGAGGATTATGCATTTCAATATCAAGAAGGTGAAAGAAACAGTTTTAGGTTCACATAAGGTCTCTTTAGAGTGGGTGTCTCGGTTGTGGTGCTTCGGGGTGCTTAAGAGGGAAGTCAGTGGCTTATGGGCCTTAGGGCGTTGTGGTTTTATACTAGGGTCTCCTGTATAGTGAATTTTGGTTAGGATCATGGTATTCTATCAAGGAGGAGTATCAATTTGAAGGCAATTCGAAAAGGACTTGGAGAAATAGGACAACTTGGTAATAGGTTGGATCAACGCAGTAATGGGTATGATCGGTTCTTTGGGTACTTATAATGTGACTATTCTCTACAGGTGTTTCGTATCAATACTCTTGGGTTTTGGCGACCTGCATGGCTGGTTTGAGTTAGAGAGATTCGGTTTTGATAGCTTAGTTATGTGCAAATGGGTTTTCGAAGAGTTCTCAAAGGTTTTTACCACGGTTCAAGGGGTATATTTCCTACTGGCGTGAGGAGCATGTGGTGTATAGTGAATTTTTCCTAGATGAAATCAAATGGAAGGTCCTTGGCTAACGGGGTATGTAGTTGCTTGTGACTCGGAGTGGGCTATGAAGTTCTCGTATTTTTCATATGATGGCATGGTGGATGCAGTGTGTTGTGTGGGATTGAGATTTGCATGTGCTAAGTCACAGTTCATTTTTGAAGGGAAGGTCATAAAATTCGTAGGCAGCATGGACGATTTCAGATAACTAGGTAACTGATATTACTATTTGGTATGGCTTGATGAGAGCATACATTTAATAAGGGGCAATCTGTTTTGATGTATGGATACTTCACTGGTACTACGACACTCTCTTGTTTGATCGAATGCTGATATTTGAATTTTTCTATGTGGCACGGAAGAATTTTAGAAGTATTCCTCTTGGTAGGATCGTGTATGAGAGAGGTGTTAGACATCTGGCGGTGGAGTTGGGATCAGATGTGGTGATTCGTGTAATCTATGAATTTGGAGACTGGGAGTTCTTAGGAGCAGATTGTTTCATGGATGTGGACTGTGAAATCATGGCTGAAGCTAGTCAGATGATAGTATGCGTTATGATTCAGTCATTGTGGGTTTTTGGAGGGTTATTTATCTATTTGTGGGTGATCACAGTCGATTTGGGAGTCCATTGGTAGGCTATTCTACACCGAGTCGGATTGGTTGGCTCCATAATGCTATTGTTGAGGGATGTACACTCGGTTGTTGTTGAACTTATTCGTGTTGTAAAATGATCTGTGAGTTACTCTTCTAATCTACGAGGAATTGTGATTCGTTGGTTTTAGGCACATACTGTGCGATTCTAATGTGGTCTTATAGCGGAATGTGAGCGAGATGAGTAATTGGGTATTGCATGATTAAGGGCGTATTGGTTATATTTTTTCGATTTTTGTATGGCATTGTGTCATCTGATTCTCCGTGGTTATGGTAATGAACTTTGGGTACTTAATGTCGAAGTTCGCGTGGTTATTGATTTTGAGCAGGATAGATCGAGGTATATGATATAGACCAGCATTTTGATGGAGTCGCGCATTATAGCGGAGTTATGTTGAGGTATGAACCTTTGTGTTAGAGTCAGGTGATGGTTCTATGGTGTGTGATAGGTTCTTAGCATTGCGTTGTGGTAGTACCCGTTGAGCTTGCGGGACGGTTCTCTTGATTGAGTCATTTTCGTGATAGAATACATTTGGATTGTTTCTTATTCGTGCATGGATTGCACGATTTGTGGCTCTGAGTAGTATTGGCATTGCGTGCCAGTAGAGTAGTTGGTGTTCGATAAAATGGAGTCATCGGATCTAGGATGGGTGCTATCGGATTTGATTGCAGTATATTTGGAAGGATAATATCGGAAGTCGAATTAGGAATTGACTATAGTTCTCGCTGAAAGAGAGTGGGCTTCATGGCTTGTTGATTTGATGAATGATTATGAGTTTCTACGTGTTATTTCATTATCGGCAGTGTACGAAAGTTTTAGAATGAGGTTTTGTTAGGTATGAGGTTTATTACCAGGAATGGGTCGTTCTGAGCAGTTACAGTGATCGGAGATTTTGCTATAGGTATTTGAGTCAAACGTGGGATCACCCCCGGGTATGTGAATGGTAAGGTTATACGGCGGTTTGATGGCTTTTGCGACGATCTTGGCACATTCGAGGATGAACGTTTGTTTAAGCGGGGGAGGATGTAATGACCCAGCCGATCGTTTTGAGCATTTGCACTTCGCTCGGTAGTTTAGGGCATGAGTAGCTCCGTAAGATGTATTATTACTTATGTGAATCGTCTTTTTTGGTTTTCAGGTTATTCGAAATTGATTTGGAATATTGATTCTCAATTAGAAGCTTTAAATTTGAAAGGGTTGACCAAGTTTGACTTTTTGTGAATTTGACCCCGGAACGGAGTTTTGATGGTTTCGTTAGGTACGGATGATAATGTTGTTATGTGTGTTTTGATGCCTCGAATAGGTCCGTATTGTGTTATGGAACTTGTTGGCATGTTCGGACGGGATCCTGAGGGGCTCGGGTGAGTTTCGAATGAGGCTCGGATCATTTCATTGCATTTTGAATTTTTGCTAAGTTGTTGGTTCTGTTGTTCTGCATCTGCAACTGGTATTGCGCAGGTGCGATGCTCGCATAAGCGTTAGTGGATTCGCAGAAGCGAGAAGAGGCTGGGTGAGAAAGACCACAGAAGTAGGATTTTGTAGCGCGCCTGCGTGCGCAGAGGTGCGAAAATCTCCGCGGATGCAGAACTTGATTTCCGCAGGTGCAGGGGTTGCAGGGCATGGCTATTTTTGCAGAAGTGAAATTTTTACCGCAGATGCGACGATCTATCCGCAAATGCGGAAATCGCTGGGTAAAATGTTATAAGTTCGAGGGTTGGTCATTTTTATCACATATTGAGCTATGGACTTCGAAATGGAGCGATTTTTGGAGCAAATTTCATCATAAGGATTGGGGTAAGTGTTCTCTACTCGGTTTTGGTTATATTTCATGAATCTATCTTCGATTTTTGCTTTTGGTTGATGAATGTTTAAAGAGGAAATTGGGGGTTTTGGCCTAAAATTTCATAATATGAATTTTTGAGTTTTGAACATCGAATTGGAGTCGGATTTGAGTGAAACTAGTATTGTTGGACTCGTAATTGAATGGGTTGTCAGATATTTTGAGTTTGGTTAGGTTCTGAGGTGCGGGTCTTGGTGTGATGTTTGGCTGGTTTAGGCTTTAATTGAGGATTCGATTTTTATCAATTAGAATTGGTTCCTTGGGTTGTATTTGATGTATTTGAGTTCCTTTTGGCTAGTTTTGAGCCGTTCGGAGGTCGCTACGCGCGTGATGGCATCTTTGGAGCATCGTTTGGCTTGCTCGGCATTCGGTATTGGCTTGTTCGAGGTAAGTAACTCTTCTAAACTTAGTGCTGAGGGTATGAAACCCCACAATGCGGGTTATGTGATTGGTATTGAGGTGACGCACATGCTAGGTGACGGGCGTGTGGGCGTGCACCATGTGAATTGGGACTCTGTTGCTTCTATGGCACTGTTTAGTGGTCCTACTTTGCTGATATCCGTATTTCCACCATGTGATAAAGTAATTAAGCTGTCAATCATGCTAGATAGCATGTTTGGGCATTATGTTGATATTGTTTGGACCCATAGTGGCAGTTTCTTACATTCATCTCACTGATTTCATTGATATTTCGTACTCATTCATATTCATGCATTCATACTAACTCAGTCTCAGATATTATTTATTGATGCATCGTATCATTATTGTCGGACTAGTTTCATGACATTGTGAGCCCGTGAGTGAGACTGGAGAGATTGATGACTGAGTGAGGCCGAGGGCCTGAGTGAGAGTGACATTTTGTGATCGGGCTGCACGCCGCAGGATATTATATTAATTATAATTTATGGGATCGGGATGCATACTGCAACGATATATTGATTATATTTTATGGGATCAGGTTGCACGCCGCAATGATATATTGATTATATTTTATGGGATCGGGTTGCACGCTGCAGCGATATAGCGCTTGGCCTAAAAGAGCCCCTCCGGAGTCTGCACACCCTCAGTGAGCACAGTCGACTATATATATGTGTATCGGGCTGCACGCCGCAATGGGTATTGTACAACAATGAGTGTTGAGTGTGCTGAGCATTGAGCATAGTGAGAGAAGGTGTGAGGCAATGAGATTGAGTACTCTGAGAGTGTGAGTATATTCATCTCTGAGATACATGGCATTCGCATGCACACATGACATACAGGCATAGAGATGCATTTTTCCTCATGCTATACTGTATCACGTCATTCATGACTTTTTACACACATTGATATGTGGGCATAGAGAGGTATTTTACACTGGTTATCCAGAAAAAAATTGAAACATCTTATTTATTGTGGAAAGGATAATTGGAAAAATTACAGTTTGTTTTTTCAAACTTACTCGTATTTTTGGCAGTTTCGCTAAAAGATTTTGGTTTTCACTGAGATACTTGAAAATCGTGACTATTATTTGAAACGAGCTGAGCATTTTTAATACCTCTTTTATACTTGTACTATGTTGTTATGAACTGTTGTGAGATATTAGTATTTAACCCGACCTTGTGTTAGCTCGTCACTGCTTTCAACATAATGTTAGGTTTGTTACTTACTGAGTACATGGGGTCGGTTGTACTCATACTACACTTCTACACCTTGCGTGCAGATGTTGGCTGCTGATGTTGCTGTGTTCGATGGGAGCTGGATTAAAGATGTACCCGCGTCCCAGTTGTAGCTGCCCTTGTTCGTGGTAACTTTAGGTCTATAAAACTTTGTTTATGTACTTTTCAAACATACGATGTATTATTTTATTTCAACTTTATAAACTTTATTCTTAGAAGCTTATGATATGTACTACTAGTCCTTGAGAAAGGTATATGATTCAGATAATTTCTTTACTTTATTGTCTTGTTAATATTATTGGAGTTGGATAGTTATTAGTTGGCTTACCTAGCGGGTTGGGTTATGTGCCATCACGACTTGTGGATTTGGGGTCGTGATAGATTAACTCAAGAAGTTATTGTAACATTCAAAGAAAAAAAGTTTAAAGGAAATAATAATTTACTAGATCGTCGTAGTTGATGTATGAATCAGTCATAACCACTTCAAATGTTGGACGATTCTCTTCTTCATTATCACTAGTAGAAGAGTAAGATAGGGCTCGTTTGGTAGAGGGAGAGGCATCCATAGTTTTGGGTTTGTAGGTGATGTGTTTTAGGTCTTTAGGGCTTGAGTATGTGACTATATATATGGGGTCAACCCAGTCCAAAAAAATATTTCAAACACCCTCCTAAAAAAGTTTGAATGCTAATTTTCCCTCTTAACTTTTGTTTTCGATCAATTTTGACAGCTTTTTTTTCCTTACTCAAAAAAATTGTATAATATCTTGTCCCGGCATACAAGTGCCCCTATTTGTTCCTCCTCTATTTCTTATTACTCTCTCCCTATTCTATCTTTCTATCTCTATCTTTCTATTTCACCAAAAACAAAATTGACAACTTTGTATCCTATCGTTTGAGTGCTAATTTAATAGTATTTTAATGCTAATTTCATCATTTTTCATCCTAAATTTGAAACTTAAGCACTACTGTTGAATTCTTAATTAGCATAATTCACTGAAATTATTTACATTATAGTTAGCCTAAAGAATCATGTCAGTGAACGAACAACCTATTACTGGTGCGACTATCTGGTTTGGTTGAATAGAGTTGTTGTCGAAATTAATGGTGTTAGTTGAATTTTAGTAACTATTTCGATTACCAAAATTGTATTGATAACTACAAATTTTGAATCCCCGTGTAGATATTGAATCATATTTACTAACAAAACTATTCACATACCAACCATTTAACTTCTCAATAAAGCATTTACACCTCTTATTTACTCTTCCTATCTCTTTTGAATTCAAGACTTTTAAACTAGTCTTTTGATATGATATAAAAGCGGGGGGGCAAAAAGATAACCTAAAAACTGAATGAAGAATGAAGATAACCTAAAAACTCAAATTTGAAATCATTCATAGTTCAATAAAAATAAAAGTACACATACCATAACTGGATGGACTTAAAAATAAAAGCTAAAAAAAAGAAAAACAACACAAACATAACCTAAAAACTAATTAATTTCAACCGGATCTTCAGAAGTTCCTTGTCCTTTCACTTCCACTTTGAAGACAACAAACAATGGCACAATTTCAACCAACTCAAATTTAACGACACAACCTTTCTTTATATCACTCTCCACCATAAAAGTTTTCTAGCCATCTTTGAGCGTTCTTCGTTCACCAATGGCCAATCCTACAAATCACTCTCTGCCACCATACTGAAGAAGCGCAATGTTAGTTGTTTTAGGAAGATGCTCGTAGATTCGTTTTGGAATATGCTACAAACAGAAGAAAAAACCATTAGTAGTAAAAATCATTTAGCCCAAACCCCACCATAAAAACAGCCACACTTCCGGAGGTTAATGGTTTAATTATTTATTAAAAAAAACTAATTTACCAGATAGTCGTGATTGATGTATGAATCTTTCATATTTACTTCAAATATTGGATTATGCTCTTCCTCGTTATCATCAGAAGAGGAGTATGATTTGGATCGTTTGGCTGAATTGGGAGAGGATTCCATAGTTGGTTTTCTAGAGTTTATGTAAGAGTGTATGTTTATGTATTTAGGGTTGTTTGGATCAATGTGTATATATACACTGCCAACCGTTCAAAAAGTCATATTTGACCATAAATTTTAGTAAAATGCATATCTGAAACCTAATTAAAATGTGTATTTTGCATATTTAGTACCCTTGTAATGTTAATTTTGACATCAATTGTTAGATTTGGGACCTAATTAGCAATTTAATTATGAAAGTTGACCATTGACTAAGATTATAGTAATATGGCTTATGCTAATTATTTCATTGTGATTCATAGTTATATTGGTCGTTTATATAATAGTCGTTCCTATAATTTCATTCATTAAGGTCATACATATCGGCCTATATCAACCATATAAGTCCATTGACTAAGGTTGTAGTAATATGGTTTATGCTAATTACATCATCGCTTCATAGTAATATTGATTGTTATATAATAGCAGTTTATATAATTGCATTCATTAAAGTCATATGTATCGGCCTATAGCAACCATATAAATTCATTGACTAAGGTTGTAGTAATATGTTCTATGCTAATTATATCGTTGTGATTCATAGTTATACTGGTCGTTTATATATTTTCATTCATTAAGGTCATACATATCGGCCTATAGCAACCATATAAGTCCATTGACTAAGGTTGTAGTAATATGGCCTATGCTAATTATATCATCGTGATTCATAGTTATATTGACCGTTTATATAATAGCCGTTTATATAATTTCATTCATTAAGCCCATACATATTGGCCTATAGCAACCATATAAGTCCATTGACAAAGGTTGTAGTAATATGGTCTATGCTAATTATATCGTTGTGATTCATAGTTATATTGACCGTTTATATAATAGTCGTTTGTATAATTTCATTCATTAAGGTCATACGTATCGGCCTGTAGAAACCATATAAGTCCATTGACTAAGGTTGTAGTAATATGGCCTATGCTAATTATATCGTTCTGATTCATTATTATATTGACCGTTTATATAATAGTCGTTTATATAATTTCATTTATTAAGGTCATACGTATTGGCCTATAGCAACCATATAAGTCCATTGATCGAGGTTGTAGTAATATGGCATATGCTAATTATATCATTGCGCTTCATAGTTATATATTGACCGTTTATATGATAGCCGTTTATATAATTTCATTCATTAAGGTTATACATATCGGCCTATAGCAACCATATAAGTCCACTGACTAAGGTGTAGTAATATGGCCTATGCTAATTATATCGTTGTGATTCATAGTTATATTGATCGCTTATATAATAGCCATTTATATAATTTCATTGATTATCGTATCGTCCTATAGCAACCATATAAGTCCATTGACTAAGGTTGTAGTAATATGGCCCATGATAATTATATGTTTATGATTCATAGTTATATCGACCATTTATATAATAGTCATTTATATAATTTAATTCATTAAGGTCATACATATCGGCATATAGCAACCATATAAGTCCATTGACTAAGGTTGTAGTCATATAACCTATGCTAATTACATCATTGCGCTTCATAGTAATATTGACTGTTTATATAATAGCAGTTTATATAATTGCATTCATTAAGGTCATACGTATCGGTCTATAGCAACCATATAAATCCATTGACTAAAGATTTATATAATAGTCAATATATAATTCTATATATTTTTATTGGTTAATCTTAATTATAATAAAAGGGAAAACATGACTAAATTTTAGGACTAAAAAGTATTCTAGATTCTTTATTATGAGGGAAAACAAGATGATATTTTTGGACTAAATGTCAAATACAATTTTCGGAGGGAAACAAAGGGAAAAGTAAAAATATGATTGGAGGGAAATTAAAATTTTTGACTCTTTATATATATACTAAACACAAGTTAAATGTTAAACAACATTTCAAACTCTCCAAACAAAATAGATACTCTAAACATGAAGGCTAACGGATGGATTGAAGATGATTTCTATCCATGGTTTCGGACGAACGTGCTGAGATCATACATTAGGCGTGATGATCTGGTAAATTTATTTTTTTTTTAAATTTTCGTGAGTTGATAACTATTGATTATCCCAACTAGCAATGAACCCTGAACCCTATCCTTATATTATGTTCTTGTAGTTTCTTCCAAAGAGTGTCTGTGACTATCTTCCTTCTATTTCGGTTAAAATAATGCTTCTATGTAATGGGAAGGAGTGGGCTGCGACTCTCACAAGTAGTGTTAGGAGAAGACTCGTTAAGGGGTGAAAATAATTCGTTGTTGATAATAATCTAAAGAAAGAGAGTGTTCTTCTCTTTGAACTAGTTGAGGCTATATCAGGGGTTATGATCTTCTTTGTTGATGTGCAAGGATAACCTAATGCTTAGCACGATATGTTCTTTTAGTTATATGTACTGACTTCAAATGGATCAAAGTAGTATTATAAGAACATGTTTATGGATTAATATGATTGCTCCTTATAAAATTGTTTGTGTTTTTTCATTGTTATTGTTATATTTATTTATTTTAAGAAGACTACTCATTAAAAAAATCCAATTAAAATTGGAAATCAATTAATATATTTAGTGCAGAAGTCCCCCTGTCACAACCCAATTTTCCCTCCATTGGGTATCGTGATGGAACCTAGTCTTAAGGACTAGGTAAGCCTAACATTTACTGAATAACAACAATAACAAATAAAATCTAACAGTCTCGATATAGAAATCTTTATATAATTTACAATTTTCTCAAAATCGGTAGTACAAGTCATAAGCTCTACTGAGTTTGCTACAACTTCTAAATACAACTGTTTGGAAATAATTAAAAAGAGTTGAATACAAAGTAAAAAGGTGACTCCGAAGCCTGCGTACGCGCAATAGGTTTACCTTGAGTCTCCTCAGAAATGATCCGCACAGCTACTAATGATAAATACCTGGATCTGCACAAAAATATGTAGAAGTGTAGTATGAGCACACCACAACGGTGCCAAGTAAGTATCAAGAATAACCTCGGTGAAGTAGTGACGAGGACTAGTCAAGACATCCACTGGTCTAATAAACTGAACAAGCATAAGCATAGGAATGATGAAACATGACATCTATCTAATGACTACACAATATGGCTAACAACATAACAACTACCATAAGGAAGGAAAGAAAACAAATGTAACGACCCGACCGGTCGTTTTGTGTTATCGGACCCCGTTCCCCTAAATGAAACTTCCCATAGCGGCTTATTGTGATTTATGACTTGCGGGGGCGGGTGGTCCGGGTTTCGGAAGTGTTTAGAGCGATATTGAAACACTTGGTTCCTTCAGGTTGGCCTTTAAGGCCAAGTTTGACTTCGGTCAACATTTTTATTAAACGACCTCGGAATCGAGTTTCGATGGTTCCGGTAGCTTCGTATGATGATTTCGGACTTGGTTGTATGTTCGTAATGGGTTTCGGATGACCCGGGAGTGTTTCGACACCCAATATTGAAATAAGAGTTCCTTAAGTTCATATTGTGGTTTGGGATGTGTTTTTTTGTTATTGAGGTCCGAATAGAATTCTAAGATTGGGAATAGTTCCGTTATGTCATTTATGACTTGACTGCAAAATTTGGTGTCATTCCGAGTAGTATAGGTCAGTTCAGCGCATTGTTAGCGAATTCAAGAAAAACTTAAAGTTCCTAAGTTTGGTTCTAGGGGTTTTGAGGTGTGATTTTGAGTTTTAGCATTTTTGCGGGTGTTCTGAAGGCTCAAGCGAGTCCTTATTATGATTTGGGACTTGTTGGTATATTTGGATGGGGGATCGGGTGGGCCTAGGTGCCTCTCGGGCACCAAACGAGGCCAAAAACCAGCTGAAGCAGTTGCTGGTGCACCTGATCTGGTGTGAGACTGCTCATGCGGTCCAGGCCTCGCAGGTGCGACCCCCAGGTGGGTTGCCCAGTTCTCGCAGATGTGGGCTCCTTCCCGCAGGTGCGGAGTCGCAGGTGCGGACTCCAGCCCGCAGGTGCGAGCCTAGGCCCTTGTATCATTTTTCGCGGGTGCGAGCTATTGCTCGCAGGTGCGGTCTTCGAGTCGCAGGTGCGGAACCCCTGTAGGCAGTAAGGTCTTTAAGTGCGGGATTATCCCATTTTCTTCCATCATAGACGATTTTGAGAGCTTGGAAAAGAGCCCCACGACCCAGCCACTGAGAGGTAAGTAAATTCTACCCTAAAGTTAGTTAATGCATGAATTCCTAGTTAGATTTAACTAACTAATTAGTGAAAAATTAAGTAATTGGGTAGTAACCTAGGGCTTTCGAGAATTTAGAGAATTTCCCGTGAATTGGCTATGAAATCATACAAAAATCATATATTAATGAGCCTTAGGTTATGGTTGAGTGTTTCCTTCGAGAATTTTTGAAATCCGAGCATGCGGGCCCGGGGTTGGATTTTGGGATTTTTCCAAGAATGATGAATTTGACTAAATAATAGGAGAATTCCATGCATTGAGTATAATTTGATATATTCACGTAACGTGTGGTTAGCTTCGAGTACTTTGGGTGACGAGTTCGGAGTTTCGGGTGCATTCTTGATCCGGGGAGTAAGTGCGACGCGAGGTGAGTCTCCTTTCTAACCTCGTAAGAGGGAATTGTCTCCGTAGGTTTTTTAAATGCTATGTGTAATATTTGTGGGGGCTACGTACGTACAAAGTGACGAGAGTCTGTACGTAGCGGCTATTATTATTATGTCCGGGTAGTTAGGCCCACATCATGCCTTGTGTTTTCCTTGAAATGAATTATATGCTTGAATTAAATGTGACATGCGGCTTATTTCCCTGAGATCATGGAATTTGAGAAATTTTAAGGAATTGTTCACTGAAAAGTAATTTAAAAAGGAATATTGTGTGTGCATATGATCGCTTCGCAATTTACATTCTGCGAGCGGAGTCTGATTTCCCCCATTCTCATGGGAGCGGGCCGTACGCCACGGCGGATTGAAAGATGCACTTATGGTTCGGGCCGCTCGATCCTCGGTAGTGCATAGATATGATTACTTTATGGCAAAGATGCACTTATGGTTCGAGTCGTTCGATCCTCGGCAGTGCATAGATGTGAGTACTTTTTGGCAAAATGCACTTATGGTTCGGGCCGTTCGACCCTCGGCAGTGCACAGATATGATTATTTTATGGCTCGGGCCAGTTGTCCTTATCCCGTATGTGTCACGGCCCAAAATCTACAATGCTCGTGATGGCGTCGGACACCACCGTCAGGCAAACCAATCATTAAATAGTCAAAATAAATTCCTGTTTTAACATTTATGAAAAAACATTTCCCTTCACTTTATTACATATTAACTAAATAAAATCTGGTAAGTAAAACAATGGTTTGAATATCATATTTCAGCAAATATACCCCTACACATCCAAAAACCCGGTGTCACAAGTACATGAGCAATTTCTAAGAATTTATACAATCATCACAAAGCATGTCTGAAATACAAATTGGATAAAGAAATTTAAAATAAAAATAAATACATTACGAGGTAGACTCTGTCAGCTGCGGATCGCCTCCGGATGATGGAGCTCGCCTAAGTCTCTGAATCCTCCACATTGCTATAAAAGTACTTGTGCAATAACATGCACAGCAAGTGTAGCATGAGTACAAAAACAACGTGTACTCAGTAAGTCGCCCGCCTAACCTCAGAGAGGCAGTGACGAGAGGCTGAATTAGACACTCACTAAGGTCCAGCAAATCAATTAACAGCATATAATGAGCACGGTAGGCATGTAAAGGTAGTAAAGCAGCAATATATATAAGGCACTGAAATCCAAATAAATACCGGAAATAAACAAACAGTTACCACTTCCTCGTTTTCCCCCAAATATTTTAAATAAACAATTTCCTCTTTATTTTCCCCCAAATATCTTATCACTTTAAAAATCCATGAAAAACATTTAACAATTTGGCATGTGCATACGGGATAAGGACAACCGGCCTGAGCCGTCCTAATAATCATCTCTGTGCACTGCCAAGGATCGAACGGCACGTACCATAAGTGAACCTCTCAATATAATAATCATGTCTATGCACTGCCGAGGGTCGAGCGGCCCGAACCATAACCCGCTCCCATGAGAGTGGGGGAAATAACACTCTGCTCGCGGAATGTAAATTGCGAAGCGGTCACATGCAGTCATGCACAATCAACAGTCCACCCCGAATACGTCGGGAAAACAAGTAACCAAGTAAATGACAAATTTCTCATTTAAAAACCACAAAGTAGTATTTAAATCCCTTTTTCGAAATTCACTTGCCAAGTTTTTATAATGTTTAATAATACAACCTTATTCGAAAATACAATTCCCCGGCGAAGGAAATTAATTCTCTTTTTAGATGATTTAGAAAATAAACTATAATCTTCCTTAGTCATTCAATTATAATTTCGATTATATTAGCAGTCTAATATCACAGAAAAGATCACAGGTACAACAGGTAAGGCATGCTAGTGGGTCCTAGGCTACCCGGACATGGCATAATAGTAGTTACGCACGGACTCCCGTCACCTCGTGTGTACGTAGCCCCCGCAGATAGTAACACATACTTAATTAGTTCACCTAGGGGGATAATTCCCCTTCACAAAGTTAGAAAGGAGACTTACCTCGCTCCGAAGTCCCATAACCGGCTTCCAAGCCCTTCCGACTACTCCAACGGACGCACAACGCACCAAAACTATCCAATTCACGGCAAACCAATGAAAATATACTCTAATATTTTCAATAATTCATAATTATATAATTTCCCAACCCCGTTTAGTGAAATGACCAAAATGCCCTCAGGCCCACGTGCCCGGAATCCGAAATTTCTCGAAGATAAATCCTACCCATAGATTTACTAGTTCAAATATACAATTTACACTAAATTCCATGCTCAAATTCGTGTCTAAAAATCCAAATTACCATTTTCTAGGTTTCTGTAAGATTTTCAACTTTCCCACAATTTCCACGTCTAATTCCATGTATAAACCTTGAATTAACTTGGAAATGAGAAGGAATCACTTACCTCTTGATTCTTGATGAAAATCACCCTTTGAAATCCTAAAAAATCGCCCCAACCATGAGAGATGTATGAGAGAAATGGCAAAAAATCGTTTTAAATTGAACACTGCCCAAGAAAACCTTCTGTGCGATCGCACACAATTAGCTGCGATCGCAAAGGCCAAGTATGCTGCCCAAATTTTTCTTCTCCGCGATCGCGCAAGCATGAATGCGATCGCTCAGGCCTTTTTCCAGCTCCCTCCAAATCCTTCTCCGCGATCGCACAACTAAGGTCGCGATCGCACTGAACCCCCCAAAACACCAGAAAAACAGCGGCAACCATTCACTTGGAAATAACCCGGAACCACCCCGAAACACACCCGAGGCCCTCGGGACCCCGTCCAATCACATGAATCAGTCCCATAACCTCCACGGACTTGTTCGAGGCTTCAAATCACATCAAACAACGCCGAAATCACGAATCGCACTAAAATTCAACTTTATGAACTTTGAAATTTCAAACTTCCACCTCCGATGCCGAAACCTATCAAATCACGTCCGATTGACCCCAAATTTTGCACACAATTCATATTCGACATTACAGACCTGCTCCAACTTCTGGAAGCGTATTCCAACCCCGATATCAAAATTTCCACGCCCGGTCGGATTTCTCAAAAACCTTCAAATTTCTATCTTTAGCCAAATGACTTCAAAATAACCTACGGACATCCGAATTCACTTCCGATCGTGCTCCCAACTCCAGAATCACCATACGAAGCTATTCCCAGACTCGGAATCCCAAACGGACATCAATAACTCCAAAATGCACTTCACGCCCAAACTTAAGCAATTCCTTCAAAAATGCTAACTTCCACAATATACACCGAAACGCTCCCGGGTTATCCAAAACCCAGACATACGCCCAAGTCCAAAATCATCATACGAACCTGCTGGAACTTTCAAATCCTGAGTTTGAGGTCGTTTATTCCAAATTCCAGTCTTAGTCGATTCTTCGAACTTAAGGCTTCTGAAATGAAAATTTTCTTTCCAAATCAACTCTAAACTTCCCAAAATTCAATTCCGGCCACGCCCACGGGTCGTAATACCTGAAATGAAGTTGCTCACGGCCTCAAACCGCTGAACGACGCGCTAGAGCTCAAAACGACCGGTCGGGTCGTTACAGTATGTGCATGATAAATTGTTACTGAATTCATGGATATTGATTTGACAGATATTGGGGGGAAAATGAAGTAGTAATTGTTTATTTACTTCCAGTATTTACATGGATTTCAGTGTCTTATATATTTGCTGCTTCACTACCTTTACATGTCTACCGTTTTCATCATATTCTGTTAAATTATATTGTTGTACCTTAGTGAGTGTCAAGTCGACCTCTCGTCACTACTTCTTCAAGATTAAACGGGATACTCACCGGGTACATATATATTTATGTACTCATTATACGCTTCTGTACTTAATTGTACAAGTTCTGAGGCTGGTGCATCTTGTTGTCAGACCGGAGCTTGATTCTGATTATAGACACACCTGACTTCAAAGTGAGTTTCTTTCTCCTGGTGATCTCCGGCAGCACCATGGAGTTTCTTTTGCTTATTTCTCGTCTATTCTTTCAGACAGTGGTACTGTGTATTATATCTTTTGTATATTCTGTTAGTATGCCCGTAGGACTTGTGACACTAGTTCCTGGCACACACGTGGTAGTTATTATGGATTACGGGTCTGTATATATATTGGCTCACGCCTCCTTATGATCGCTTTTGATTAAAACTGGCTAATTATCCTTGTCGATTTATGTTTTAAGCTTTAAAAACTTGGTATATGTTGAAATGTTTAATCGAATAAGAAGAACCCTTAGTAAATTGAGTGTTGGCTTGCCTGACCACGTTGTTGGGCGCCATCACGACCTAAGTTAGGATTTTGGGTCGTGACAACAAATAACAACGGAACACCATAATAAGACACAGAAGGATGGAGGGGAACACAACCCAAATCCGAAAACCACAATACAGTAAGCTCAAGTAGTAACTCATCACTGCAAAAGTTTCCACATCAGACCTTAGCCAACAACCCCAATTAATTAGTCAAATCTTTCAAGAGTGAACTTTCACCCATAAGTTTTTATATTGAAATCTTTAGAATAGAATTCTTTCCAATAGGAAATTCTTTTGAAATATACTTCCTTCGAATATAAACTTTTCAAATAAATATCCTTCAAACATAGATCTTTCAAGATAATAAATTTTCAAATATAAACTTTCCAAATAAATGTTCTCCAAACATAGTTCTTTCAAGGTAAATGCCTTTCAAAAATACTTTTCAAATAAATCTCCTTCAAACATAGTTTCTTCAAGATAAATGCTTTTCAAATATACTTTCAAATAAATATTCTTCAAACATAGTTTCTTCAAGGGTTGAACGGCCTGTACCATAATAATCATCTTTGTGCACTGCCGAGGGTCGAACGGCCCGAACCATAAGTGCATTTTAAATTCGTAGTGGCGTACGGCCCGCTCCCATGAGAGTGGGTAAAATAACACTCTGCTCGCGGAATATAAATTGCGAAGCGGTCACATGCAGTCATGCACAATCAACAGTCCACCCCGAATACGTCGGGAAAACAAATACTCAAGTAAATGACAGATTTCTCTTTTAAAAACCACAAAAATAGTGTTTAAATACTTTCTCGAAATTCATTTTCCAAGTCTAATAATATTCAATAATATCATCTTATCAAGTATACAATTATCCACTGAGGGAAACAATTCTCTTTCCAGCTGATTAAGAAAATGAACTCTAGTCTTCTTTAGATATTAAATTACGGTTTCGATTATATTAGCAGTCAAATAATACATGCAGGATCAGGGGTACAACACATAAGGCATGATAGTGGGTCCTAGACTACCTGGACATGGCATAATAGTAGCTACGCACGGACTCCCGTCACCTCGTGCGTACGTAGCCCCCGAATATAATAGCACAATTAAATTAGTTCACCTAGGGGGGAAATTCCCCCTCACAAAGTTATAAAGGAGACTTACCTCACTCCGAAGTCCCATAACCGGATTCCAAGCCCTTCCGACGACCCCAATTGATGCACAACGCCCCCAAAAACTACCAAATAACGGGCAAAGCAATGAAAATTCATCCTAATACTTGCAACAAATTCAAATTATATACTTCCCCAACTCCGCTCGGTGAATTGACCAAAATTCCCTCGGGCACACGTGCCCGGAATCCGAAATTTATCGAAGGAATATTCTACCATAGCCTTATTAACTCAAATATACAATTTACTCTAAATTACATGCTCAATTTCGTGGTTAAAATCCAAATACAAATTCTAGGTTTCTTTAAGATTTTTCCCAATCTTTCCTACAAGTCCTCATGTATAATCCCATGCATATAACTTGTATTTAACTTAAAAACATGACAAAATTACTTACCTTGACATTGATGATGAATTTCCCCTCTTGAAGCCCTCCTAAAATCTCCTAAGCCATGAGAAAAATGAGAGAAATGGCCAACAATCTCGGTTTTAAAACATTCTCCCCAGCCTCACTTCCGCACCTGCGCTACCGCAGGTGCGACCAATCTCCCGGACCTGCGTCTTCCTCAGCTCCAGCCCAAAATTGCACCTGCGCCCCATTGTTCGCACCTGCGGCCAAAGCCTCACAGGTGCGGTCGCACCAGACACCAGCAACTTCAGCTTTTCTCAACTTCAAATATTGATCCGTTAACCACCCGGAATCCACCCGAGGCCCTCGGGACCCTGTCCAAGTATACCAAATTGTTCCAAAATATAATGCGGACTTCCTCGAGGCCTCAAATCACATCAAAAAACAGCGAAACCACGAATCGCACCCAAATCCTAACTTTATGAACTTAGAACTTTCCAACCTCTACATCCGATGCCAAAACCTATCAAATCACGTCCAATTGACCCCAAATTTTTGACACAAGTCATATTCGACATTATGGACCTGCTCTAACTTCCGGAATCGCATTCCGACCCCGATATCAAACTTTCCACTTCCGCTCGGATTTCTCCAAAAACCTTCAAATTCCTATCTTTAGCCAAATGACTTCAAAATGACCTCCGGACATCCGAATTCACTTCCGATCGCGCTCCCGACTCCAGAATCACCATACGAAGCTATTCCCAGACTCGGAATCCCAAACGGACATCAATATCACTGAAATGCACTTCAAGCCAAACTTAGGAAATTTTCTTCAAAATACTGACTTCCATAATATACACCAAAATGCTCCCGGTTACCCAAAACCCCATCCGGACATGCGCCCAAGTCTGAAATCATCATACAAACATGCAAGAATCTTCAAATCCTGATTCGGAGGTTGTTTACTCAAAATTCCAATCTTAGTCCATTTCTCCAACTTAAGGCTTCTGAAATGAGAATTTCCTTTCCAAATCAACTCTAAACTTCCCGAAACTCAGCTCCGACCACGCCTACAATTCATAATACCTGAAACGAAGCTACTCACAGCCTCAAACCGTTGAAAGACGCGCTAGAGCTCAAAATGACCGGTCGGGTCGTTACATTCTCCCCTACTTAAACAGACTTTCGTCCTCGAACATGCCAAGAACTGCTCTGGAGTTACCTAAAATCACTGTTTAACATTTCGAGCACCTTCCCGTGCTACCACATCCCGGTCGACTACATTAGCTTGACCAAATCTGAAGATTTCTTCTTTCATCCATATACAAAGCTCAGAACCCAGTTCTACACTTGAAGTTTCTCTGTCAGGCCTATTTCCATTATATAAACCCGTATCAGCTACCACACGATATACCAGAACATGACTGCATACCTTTGCTGAATTAGCACCATGCACCGCAAAATTCATCATCTAACCACAATGACGGTCCCTGAACC
This sequence comes from Nicotiana paniculata, assembly GCA_005239505.1. Classification (NCBI taxonomy): domain Eukaryota; kingdom Viridiplantae; phylum Streptophyta; class Magnoliopsida; order Solanales; family Solanaceae; genus Nicotiana; species Nicotiana paniculata. Next base: position 36,748 of record ML306580.1, on the reverse strand, counting down.
TTAATAGCCAAAATTCCACGAATCTGATACTCCCAATGCACCTATGATATATATACACACATCCTGCTATAATGTTGACGATACCACCACAACGGAGGAGATGTGTAGAAATTCATACTCAATTGCAGAGTTAACAAATCATTGAATATCTCATCTTGACTAGAATCATCGCATCATTATGAACCTGAATAATGGTATTTATTCTTTAATATGCACTTCACATAACCTTATCGCACTGATCCTTGATCCGATAATCTCGTCTCACCCAGTATGAACTGCTCAGACAACAAATCACCCCAAACATGACCCACAGCTTCACATGATACCACATCACGCTAATAGGCCATAACTAGAACATGATAGATAAGAAATGATTCAGGAAGGGACTATACAACTCATGCAACTAATATGAACTTTTCTCAGAAAATAGGAAGTAAAACATAAAAAAATAAATATATATTAACCCTTCTCATCATCACACTGTTGCGGCGTGCAACCCGATCCAAATAACATACCCGTGGCGGCGTGCCACCCGATCCCATCATAAAACTCACATAAGGAAATATACACGGAGCTGAATTGCTCACTATTACACATTACCGAATATCGGTCACAAGCACGCTAAGTGCATAATACCATCCCAGGGAGGCCGATAAGTGCAAAACTCAAGCACGACTGAGATGCGATATATATATACACTCTGGATCTCAAGAGCTATCCTGCTCACATAACTTCACCACTACGCGGGGCCTCAATACATACGAAATTATCAAGTCGTTTCACAACTCACACGGCAAAATCAATATTACCTGAATTTGACGAAGACAGAACAACATATGTTTTTTTAATACATTTCCATGAAAAAGCGCTCTACTGAAATGAACATGCCTGGCTCATACGGAGCCCATAATCATATTTAAATCCATCCACAAACATCGATTCTACCTTGCTCGCACCAAACTAGGCCAATAGCCTTACATGGGTCCATATTAACCCACTTCAACAACCAAATGAACTGAACGCCTTCTGGGCATAAATTCTCGAATAAGCAATATTGCACTTCTTTATACTCAGTCCAAATCTTCAATCCATTAAGTGACTACATGTCACACTTGTACAATCTTCTCGTGGTTACGCTCCCACGACCTTCCACACCAAGTAACAAGTCTGCACATCCACCACTGGCCATACTACGTTGTAAGACAAATAAAGAACCCATAACCAGGGTACAAAGCCTCTTCCACCGAATATCAATCTCAGGTGACACTGAAGATAACACCAGCTTACTCTGAACTTTCAAATCACTTTTTCTTGCTCATCCGGGCTCATGACACCCTTGTTAACACCGAACCGCAAATCTCGATTCTTACTCCCAGTCACATACTGCTTACCGCACCTAACATGCCAATATGAGGTAGCGCAAGAATTCCATCATAACTTCTGATCCACCAATAGGGTGAACACTTTATCATATAGAGACCTTTTACTTAACTCAATTCAAGAGTACCATCTCAACACACAAGTGAACTCCCACAATCACCCAACATGAAAATCCTTAAGTAGTAGTCTATACCACCATAACCCTTCCGGTATCCGCCTATACCTGACAGCCCATAGCACTCAAATTCTCCCACATGAAACCCATTACAATGGCCGACAAGCCCCGCACACACCGGCACAAACCACATGCATAACTTAATCACATCGAAAGAACTGATCACTGTCGTACATGTGCCATTTCAACCATGGCTAATCAATCTATCTTCTTTTAACCATCTTCAATTGCCTCATGAATAATAGCAACTCCCTTCAACTCATAGCAAACTCAACCCTCACTCATCCCGAGTGACCTTGATTCACGAGACCATGCTGCCTAAATCCCGCAACCCGTCTCGTACCCTCTTGATAGTCTTTCTACAACCCGGAGTTTATTTCTCTCACCCCTCCAATACTATCCTGCATGCCAAAACATATCATAGAACAGTCCAACAATCTTTCTTTTTCTCAGAAATTACTCTGCAAAAGCTTGATTCTCGATCATACTACTACCTGAAGCCCTTAAACGGTTCATTCTTAACTTTTGAATTCACCAGGACCACTATTGAGAGTCACCCACTCTGACTGGTCCCGAATACAATCAACTCCAAGGCTCTCCTAGCACACGAACACTCTTTTCAATGAGACGCGTGACTGAGTCACTATCCTTACAACTCGCCTATGCCTTAAGCATCAATTCTGAATCTTCCAAAGCCCAACCCCGGTCCGACAGGGCCAACTTTTGCACACATTCATCAAATCCCACGCAAAATCACCATTTTTCTCCTTTCCTTTAGCTGTGATAACTTGCCGACACGCCAAAATCCGCAACCCCGTGAGAAGAAAACCCTACAACCCAACTGCAGATGGTGGGAACACTTATCCCGAAGCCACTCCTTTCACCACTCTAGACCCCGCCGAGATCCTTTCTCCTTTGTTGACATGATCTTGCTCAACCAATCCGTACCAATTCTTCCAAATTCTCTTTCCAGCATTCCTTAAATACTCAAATTCTCTAGAATTATTCACACATTCCGCCTCCTACCGAATAGCCATTAGAATGCCTCACAGAAACTTGCCAACCATGTCGCCGCTAACCTATTCACAGGAGATAACCCACCTATGAAAATCACTCTCGGACACCTTCCAACGACGTTGGGATGCACGCTCTCTTACGACATCAATAACCCATCCTACGCCCTGTTTCATTCACCAACTTTACTAGTCCGTCCGCTCCTCATGGACATTCATTAAATGCGCGTCAATATCTTAAAACTCCAAGTTATGTTGTCGCTCCCCCACTTTGCGACTGCTTGACTTCTGCTTCTTACACCTGGCCTCCTAGAAATTGAACCAACGCCTAGCCTCAATTCAATATCATTCTCTGCCAACCACATTCTTCATTACTCCTTCACCATACTCTGGCCCCATGCACCTGAAGAAACCATGACACTGATGAACTTAACACATTCCATTCGATTAATGACGACGACTTCACGTCACAGGTGCATATCCCACCTCACTTGAAGACACCAAGTCTTACTACTTTATCAACCCTAACCGGACCATTCATAATCCCAATGCCTTTCCTCTGCCGGAACTAAAATACCAAAATCTAGAAATCACACTCTGAAAATACCTCCCTTCAAACCATTCATCACCCCCAACATACGGGCAAGCATTCTATCATCATATCGACATCGCGTGATTAACCAATTGCAAGCATCATCACTACCTTAGCATAGCCTTAAGGCTCTCAGAAACACAGCCACTGAGCTGAAACAACATATTATTCTTTTGCAGGGCCATAACAACAGCCCCAACCAATTACACATGGAAACATCTTGAATTACATCTGTAGCACCATTTTAATTCCTCAAATTTCCTGATTCATAGCAAGCGCTTCGCGACGCATAAGATTGAGTAGGAATAAACTTAGGCATAAGCCTTAAAGGAATCAAATCACACGATGAGGAATCAAGAAGGGAAATACTCCTAACAGCCCTGTAGCCTCTCGAAGATAAGTACAGACGTCTCTGTACCGATCCGCAAGACTCTACTAGACTTTCTCATGACTCGTGAGACCTACAGGAACCTAGCACTTTGATACCATGTTGTCACGACCCAAAATCTACAAAGGTCGTGATGGCGCCAGACACCACCGTCAGGCAAGTCAATCATTAAATAGTCGAAATAAAATCATGTTTTAACATTTATGAAAAATTATTTCCTTTCACTTTATTACATATTAACTAAATAAATTCTGTTAAGTAAAACAATGGTTTGTATATTCCATTTTAGCAAATATATCCCAACACATCCAAGAACCCGGTGTCACGAGTACATGACCAATTTCTAAGAATTTATACAATCATCACAAAGCTTGTCCGAAATACAAATTGGACAAAGAATTTAAAATAAAGATAAATACAGTACGAGGGAGCTCTGTCAGATGCGGATCGTCTCCGGAGGGTGCAGCTCGCTTAAGTCTCCAAACCAGCCATGTCACTATGAAAGTACTTGTGCAATAAAAATGCACAGCAATTGTAGCATGAGTACAAAAACAACGTGTACTCAGTAAGTCGCCCGCCTAAACTCAGAGAGGTAGTGACGAGAGGTCGAATTAGACATTCACTAGGATCCAACAATTTATTTAACAGCATATGATGAAACACAGTAGGCATGTAAAGATAGTAAATCAGCAAATATATAAGGCACTGAAATCCAAGTAAATACTGGAAGTAAACAAACAGTTACCACTTTCTCATTTTCCCCCAACTATCTTAAATAAACAACTTCTTCTTTATTTTTCCCCAAAAATCTTATCACTTCAAAATCCATGAAAGAAACATTTAACAACTTAGCATGCACATACGTGATAAGGACAACCGGCCTGAGCCATCATAATAATCATCTTTGTGCACTGCCGAGGGTTGAATGGCCCGTACCATAAGTGTACCTTTAAATAAAATAATCATGTCTATGCACTGCCGAGGGTCGAACGGCCCAAACCATAAGTGCATTTTAAATCCGCTGTGGTGTACGGCCCGCTCCCATGAGAGTGGGTGAAATAACACTCTGCTCGCGGAATATAAATTATGAAGCGGTCACATGCAGTCATGCACAATCAACAGTCCACCCCGAATATGTCGGGAAAACAAATACTCAAGTAAATGACAGATTTCTCTTTTAAAAACCACAAAAATAGTGTTTAAATCCTTTCTCGAAATTCATTTTCCAAGTCTAATAATATTAAATAATATCACCTTATCAAGTATACAATTATCCACTGAGGGAAATAATTCTCTTTCCAGTTGATTAAGAAAATGAACTCTAGTCTTCTTTAGATATTAAATTACGATGTCGATTATATTAGCAGTCAAATAATACAGGCAGGATCACGGGTACAACATATAAGGCATGCTAGTGGGTCCTAGACTACCCGGACATGGCATAATAGTAGCTACGCACGGACTCCTATCACCTCGTGCGTACGTATCCCCCGAAGATAATAACACATACTAAATTAGTTCACCTAGAGGGGAAAATTCCCCCTCACAAAGTTAGAAAGGAGACTTACCTCGCTCCGAAGTCTCATAACCGGCTTCCAAGCCCTTCCGACGAGTCCAATGGATGCACAACGCCCTAAAACTACCAACTAACGGGCAAAAAAATGAAAATTCATCCTAATACTTGCAACAAATTCAAATTATATACTTTCCCAACTCCGCTCGGTGAATTGACCAAAATGCCCTTGGGCCCACGTGCCCGGAATCCGAAATTTCTCGAAGGTATATTCTACCCATAGCCTTATTAACTCAAATATACAATTTACTCTAAATTCCATGCTCAATTTCGTGGTTAAAATCCAAATACAAATTCTAGGTTTCTTTAAGATTTTTCCAAATCTTTCCTACAAGTCCTCATGTATAATCCCATGCATATAACTTGTATTTAAATTAAAAACATGAAGAAACTACTTACCTTGACATTGATGATCTATTTCCCCTCTTGAAGCCCTCCTAAAATCGCCTAAGCCATGAGAAAAATGATGGAAATGGCCAACAATCTCGGTTTTAAAACATTCTGCCCAGCCTCACTTCCGCACCTGCGATCCTACCTCCGCACTTGCTGTCCCGCAAGTGTGACCAATCTCCCGCACCTGCGGCTTCCTCAGCTCCAGGCCAAAATCACACTTGCGCCCCATTGTCCGCATATGCGCCTCCACACCTGCGGCCATAGCCTCGCAGGTGCAGTCGCACCAGACACCAGCAACTTCAGCTTTTCTCAACTTCAAATATTGATCCGTTAACCAACCGAAATCCACCTGAGGCCCCCGGGACCCCGTCCAATTATACCGACCTGTTCCAAAACAGAATGCGGAATTTCTCGAGGCCTCAAATCACATCAAATAACATCAAAACCACGAATCGCACCCAAATCCCAACTTTATGAACTTCGAAATTTCCAACCTCTACATCCGATGCCGAAACCTATCAAATCACGTCCGATTGACCCCAAATTTTGCACACAAGTCATATTCGAATTATGGACATGCTCCAACTTCCGGAATCACATTCCGACCCCGATATCAAAATTTCCACTTCCTGTCGGATTTCTCCAAAAACTTTCAAATTTCTATCTTTAGCCAAATGACCTCCGGATATCCGAATTCACTTCCAATCGCGCTCCCGACTCCAGAATAACCATACAAAGCTATTCCCAGACTCGAAATCCCAAACGGACATCAATATAACTAAAATGTACTTCAAGCCAAACTTAGGAAATTTTCTTCAAAATACTGACTTCCATAATATACGCCGAAACGCTCCCGGGTTACCCAAAACCCGATCTGGACATGCGCCCAAGTCCGAAATAATCATACGAACCTGCAGGAATCTTCAAATCCTGATTCGGAGGTCGTTTACTCAAAATTCCAATCTTAGTCCATTTCTCCAACTTAAGGCTTCTGAAATGAGAATTTTATTTCCAAATCAACTCTAAACTTCCTGAAACTCGGCTCCGACCACGCCTACAAGTCATAATACCTGAAATGAAGCTGCTCACAGTCTCAAACCGATGAATGACATGCTAGGGCTCAAAATAACTAGTCGGGTCGTTACACTACCCATGTTGTCTGAGGCCGTGGCAGAGGCCAGGGTAGGGGACGAGGGCGTCCCAGAGCTATTCTGGTTGCACCACCAGAGGACCCTATCATAGAGGAGCAAGACGAGGTTCCCTAGTAGATCCTGCTCTAGTAGACTTCATAATGGCGCCAGGCTTCCAGGAGGTCATGGGCCGTATGATGAGATTTATGGACACTGTGTCCCATGCTGGTTTATTTCCAGCAGATCCTGCCGCTTCTCAGGCGGGAGGGGGAGTTCAAACCCCTAGTGCCCAGGCTGCAGGACAGACAGCAGCATTACATCATACCCCGGGTACGCTGCCCGTGGGTGTGGTCCAGCCTATTGCAGCAGCACCTGAGCCCAGACCAGCTGCGGACGGTGATCCGCAGAAGTTATTGGATCGATGGTATCGATTGCACCCTCCAGTCTTTTGGGGTGAGCGAGGCGAGGATGCCCAGGATTTTGTGGACATGTGCAGGGATAGACTGCATAACATGAGGATACTAGAGTCCCATGGAGTGGATTTCACTACCTTCAAGTTGGAGGGAAGAGCTCGTAGGTGGTGGCAGTCCTATATTCTCAACAGGACAACAGATTCTCCTCCTGTCACTTGGGAGTAGTTCACGCAGATGTTTCTGGATAGATATATCCCACCCTCTGAGAGGGAAGAGTTGCGGTATCAGTTTGAGCGGCTAGAGCAGGGACAGATGTCAGTGACAGATTATGAGGCCAGATTTTCAGAGTTGTCTCGCCATGCACTCATGATACTACCTACTGATGCAGAGAGAGCTTGGAGATTTTTGGCTGGGTTGCATCCAGGAATTAGGGCCACCATGGCCCGAGAGGTGGAGATGGGTACTCTTTATCAGCTCGTGGTAAAGATTGCTCGCAGAATCGAGGGGTATCAATCGAGGAGCAGGGAGCAGGGGCAGCAGGACAAGAGGGATAGATTCTCCGGAGATTTCAGAGGTGCCCCAGCTAGGGTCAGAGGTCAGTTTAGCAGCAGTCAGCCCAGCAGGCCTTCATATTCAGCACCTCCACCACCTCCCCGAGGTGTTCCAGCGAGGCCTCATTTCAGTTCCATACCAGAGCATTCCTACCATCCTCTAGTCATTCAAAGTTCACCCAGTGGTTATCCTAGTCATCCGAGATCCTCCGACCCCTACTTCAGTGCTATGCCAGAGGGCTCACATCGCCCTCCCGCCATTCAGGGTTCTTCTTCAGGGCAGCAGACTATGGTACCTGGGGGTTGTTATGAGTGTGGGGAGCCAGGTCATATGAGGAGGCACTATCCCAGGTTTTGGGGCAAGGTCGTACAGCAGGGTTATCAGTCGATGGGTTCGGCACCAGCAGTCCGGCCACCTAGAGCTGGAGGACAGGTCGGCAGGGGTCGTCCTAGAGGTGCAGGCCAGTCAGGGGGAGGTCAGGCAGCTCCTATTCACTCTGGTGGAGCTCTATCTTCTGGTACTACAGCTAGATTCTATGCCATTCCGGCCAGATCAGATGCAGTGCCTCAGACGTCGTGATCACAAGTATTATCTCAATATGTGGTAGAGAGGCTTCAGTATTATTTGATCCGGGATCCACCTATTCATATGTTTCAGCATTATTTGCTCATTTTCTAGATGCTCCTCGCGAGTCCTTGGGTTCTCCTATATATGTGTCCACTCCTGTGGGCGATTCTGTGGTGGTAGACCGGATTTATCGATCTTGTGTAATCAACTTATGTGGGTTCGAGACAAGAGCGGACCTTTTATTGCTCGACATGGTTGATTTTGAGGTTATTCTAGGCATGGATTGGCTATCTCCTTATCATGCCGTGCTAGATTTCCATGCCAAGACAGTTACTTTAGCCATGCCCGAGTCGCCTAGGCTGGAGTGGAGAGGTTCCTAAGTTAGTGCAGCGAGCCGGGTTATTTCATTCATGAAAGCTCGACATATGGTCGAGAAGGATATTCTGGCCTATCTTACTTATATGCGGGACACCACCGTAGATTCTCCGACAATTGATTCAGTGCCAGTTGTTCGAGAGTTTCCTGATGTATTTCCTTCAGATCTTCCGGGCATGCCTCCGGATCGTGATATTGATTTCTGCATTGATTTAGCTCCAGGCACCCAGTCTATATTTATTCCTCCAAACCGTATGGCTCAGAAAGAGTTGAAGGAGTTGAAGGAGCAGCTTGAGGAGTTGTTGGCTAAGGGGTTCATCAGACCAAGTGTATCGACGTGGGGCGCTCCAGTTTTATTCGTGAAGAAAAAAGATGGGTCCATGCGGATGTGTATTGATTACCGCCAGTTGAACAAGGTCACCATTAAGAACAAGTATCCTTTGTCGCGCATCGATGATTTGTTTGACCAGTTTCAGGGTGCTAGGGTTTTTTCTAAGATTGATTTGAGATCGGGATACCATCATTTGAAGATTCGGGCCTCGGATGTTCCGAAGACTGCTTTCTGTACGAGATATGGCCACTATGAGTTCTTGGTGATGTCCTTTGGCTTGACTAATTCCCCAGCATCATTCATGGACTTGATGAATAGGGTTCAGGCCGTATATTTATTCCTTTGTCATTGTCTTTATTGATGACATCTTGATTTACTCACGTAGCCTGGGGGAGCACGAGCAGCATTTAAGAGTTGTGCTCCAGACTTTGAGAGAACAGAAGCTATATGCTAAGTTATCCAAGTGTGAGTTCTGGTTGGATTCCATAGCATTCTTGGGGCATGTGGTATCCGGAGAGGGTATCAAGGTTGATCCTCAGAAGATCGAGGTCGTTCAGAGTTGGCCGCGTCCTACTTCAGCTCTAGAGATCAGGAGCTTTTTGGGCCTAGTAGGCTATTGTCGCCGATTTGTGGAGGGGTTCTCTTCTATTGCAGCTCCATTGACTAGATTTAATTAGAAGAATGCCCCATTTCGATGGTCCGACGATATGAGGCGAACTTTCAGAAGCTCAAGGAAGCATTGACCTCAGCACCAGTTCTGGTACTGCCTTCCGGTTCGGGGATGTATGTAGTGTACTGCGACGCTTCGCACGTTGGCTTGGGATGTGTGTTGATGCAGGAAGGGAGAGTTATTTCTTATGCTTCGCGCCAGCTGAAGGTTCATGCAAAGAATTACCCTGTGCACGATTTAGAGTTGGCGGCGATTGTTCATGCTCTTAAGATTTGGAGGCACTACTTGTATGGGGTGTCCTGTGAGGTTTATACAGACCAACGCAGCTTGTAGCACTTGTTTAAGCAGAGGGGCCTTAATTTGAGGCAGAAAAGGTGGCTTGAGTTGTTGAAGGATTATGATATCACCATTCTTTATCATCCGCGCAAGGAAAATGTGGTAGCAGATGCCTTGAGAAGGAAGGCGGGGAGTATGGTTAGTTTGGCTTATATTGCAGCAAAGGAGAGACCTCTAGCCTTGGACATTCAGTCCTTGGCTAATTGCCTGGTGATATTAGACCTTTTAGAGCCTCATCGAGTCTTAGCACATGTGGTTGCTCAGTCTTCGTTTGGGGGAGATTAAGGCCCGGCAGTTCGATGATCCGTGCTTAGTAGAGCTTCGGGAGACAGTGGTAAAGGGTGGTGCCAAGGAGGTTACTATTAGAGAGGATGGTGTTCTGAGACTTCAGGGCTGTTTATGTGTTCCTAATGTTGATGGCCTGAGAAAGAGGATTTTAGAGGAGGCACAAAGTTCTCGGTATTATGTTCATCCTGGTGCTACGAAGATGTATCGTGATTTGAAGCAGCATTACTGGTGGAGGAGGATGAAGAGGGACATTGTGGACTATGTGACTAGGTGTCTTAATTTCCAGTAGGTAAAGTATGAGCACCAGAGGCCAGGAGGCCTACTTCAGCAGATACCCATTCCTGAGTGGAAATGGGAGCGCATCACTATGGACTTCGTGGTTGGGTTGCCTCCGACTTTGCGGAGGGTTGACGCAGTTTGGGTAATTGTGGATAGATTGACCAAATCAGCACATTTCATTCCTGTAGCTACTACATATACTTCTGAGAGGTTAGCCCATATCTACATTAGGGAGATAGTCCGGTTGCACGATGTGCTGGTGTCCATTATATCAGATCAAGGTCCTCAGTTCACCTCGCACTTCTGGAGAGCATTGCATAGTGCGTTAGGCACCCAGATAGACCTCAGCACAGCATTTCACCCTCAGAATGATGGTCAGTCGGAGCGTACAGTTCAGATATTTGAGGACATGCTCAGGGCATGCGTGATTGACTTTGGAGGTCAGTGGGACCAGTTCTTGCCTTTGGCCGAGTTTGCTTACAATAATAGTTATCAGTCCGGCATCGAGATGGCTCCATTTGAGGCTTTGTATGGTCGACGATGTCGTTCCCCTATCGGGTGGTTTGATCCTGGCGAGGCTAAGTTATATGGCACCGACCTGGTGAGGGATGCGTTGGAGAGGGTGAAGTTGATTCAGGAGAGGCTCGACACAGCACAGTCCAGACAGAAGAGTTACGTGGATCAGAGGGCGCGTGATGTATCTTTTATGGGGGGAGACAAGGTTCTGTTGAAGGTCTCGCCAATGAAGGGTATTATGAGGTTTGGGAATAAGGGCAAGATGAGCCCGAGGTTTATAGATCCCTTCGAGGTGTTGAGGCGAGTTAGGGAGGTTGCTTATGAGCTAGCCTTACCTCCTAGTTTATCAGGAGTTCATCCGGTCTTTCATGTATCCATGCTCCGGAGGTACCACGCCGACTTCTCTCACGTGGTTGATTTCAGCACTATTCAGTTGGATGAGAGGTTGGGCTACGAGGAGGAGACAGTTGCTATTATTGATAGTCAGTATCGCCAGTTGAGGTCCAAGAGAGTTTTTGCAGTGAAGGTCCAGTAGAGGGGCGAACCATTCGAGAAAGCGACCTGGGAGTCCGAGGAGGACATGCGGAGCAGATATCCGCACTTATTCAGCACTTCAGGATGATTCTAGACCCGTTCGAGGATGAAGGTTTGTTTAAGATGTGGAGAATGTAACGACCCGATTGGTCATTTTGCATTATCGGACCCCGTTCCCCTAAATGAAACTTCCTATAGCGGCTTATTGTGATTTATGACTTGCGGTGGCCGGTGGTCCAGGTTTCGGAAATGTTTAGAGCGATATTGGAACACTTAGTTCCTTCGGGTTGGCCTTTAAGGCCATGTTTGACTTCGGTCAACATTTTTAGTAAACGACCTCAGAATCGAGTTTCGACAGTTCTGGTAGCTTCTTATGATGATTTCGGACTTAGGCGTATGTTCGGAATGGGTTTCGGATGACCCGGGAACGTTTCGGCGCCCAATATTGAAATAAGAGTTCCTTAAGTTCATATTGTGGTTTGGGACGTATTTTTGTGTTATCGAGGAACAAACGAAATTCCGAGACCGGGAATAGTTCTGTTATATCATTTATGACTTGCCTGCAAAATTTGGTATTATTCCAAGTAGAATAGGTCGGTCCGGCGCATTGTTAGCGAATTCAAGAAAAAACTTAAAGTTCCTAAGTTTGGTTCTAGGGGTTTTGAGGTGTGATTTTGAGTTTTATCATTGTTACGGGTTTTCTGAAGTCTCGAGCGAGTCCGTATTATGATTTGGGACTTGTTGTATATTTGAACGGGGGCTCGGGTGGTCCCAGGTGCCTCTCGGGCACCAAACGAGGCCAAAAACCAGCTGAAGCAGTTGCTGGTGCACCTGATCTGGTGTGACCGCAGGTGCAGTTGCCCAGTCGCAGGTGCGAGACCGCTCCTGCGATCCATGCCTCGTAGGTGCGAACCCCAAGCGGGTTGCCCAGTTCTCGCAGGTGCGGGCTCCTTCCCTAGGTGCGGAGTCGCAGGTGCGGAATCCAGCCCGCAGGTGCGAGCTATTGCTTGCATGTGCGAGACCGCAGGTGCGATCGTCGAGTCGCAGGTGCGGAAACCCATGTAGGCAGTAAGGTCTTTAAGTGCAGGATTATCCCATTTTCACTCCATTTTCTTCCACCATAGAAGATTTTAAGAGCTTGGAAAAGAGCCCCGCGACACAGCCACTGAGAGGTAAGTAAATTCTACCCTAAAGTTAGTTAATGCATGAATTCCTAGTTAGATTTAACTACCTAATTAGTGAAAAATTAAGGAATTGGGTAGTAACCTAGGGCTTTCGAGAATTTAGAGAATTTCCCGTGAATTGGCTATGAAATCATACAAAAATCATATATTAATGATCCTTAGGTTATGGGTAAGTGTTTCCTTCGAGAATTTTGAAATCCGAGCATGCGGGCCCGGGGTTGGATTTTGGGATTTTTTCAAGAATGATGAATTTGACTAAATAAAAGGAGAATTCCATGCTTTGAGTATAATTTGATATATTTACGTAACGTTTGGTTAGATTCGAGTCCTTTGGGTGACGAGTTCGAAGTTTCGGGCTCATTCTTGACCCGGGGAGTAGGTGCAACGAGAGGTAGTAATTGTTTATTTACTTCCACTATTTACTTGGATTTCAGTGCCTTATATATTTGCTGCTTCACTACCTTTACATGCCTACCGTTTTCATCGTATTCTGTTAAATTATATTGTTGGACCTTAGTGAGTGTCAAGTTGACCTCTCGTCACTACTTCTTCGAGATTAGACGGGATAATCACTGGGTACATATATATTTATGTACTCACTCTACGCTTCTGTATTTAATTGTATAGGTTTTGAGGCTGGTGCATCTGGTTGTCAGACCGGAGCTTGCTTCTGATTATAGACGGACCTCTCTTCACGGTGAGCGGCTTTCTCCTAGCGATCTCCGGCAGCACCATGGAGTTTCTTTTGCTTATTTCTCGTCTATTTCTTTCAGACAGTGGGATTGTATATTATATCTTTTGTATATTCTGTTAGTATGCCTGTAGGACTTGTGACACTAGTTCCTGGCACACACGTGGTAGTTATTATGGATTACGGGTCTGTATATATATTGGATCATGCCTCCTTATGACCGCTTTTGATTAAAACTGGCTAATTATCCTTGTCGATTTATGTTTTAAGCTTTAAAAACTCGGCATATGTTGAAATGTTTAATCGAATAAGAAAGAACCCTTAGTAAATTGAGTGTTGGCTTGCCTGACCCTGCTGTTGGGCGTCATCACGACCTAATTTAGAATTTTGGTTCGTGACAACAAATAACAACGGAACACCATAATAAGACACAGAAGGATGGACTAGAACACAGCCCAAATCCGAAACCACAATACAGTAAGTTCAAGTAGTAACTCATCACTGCAAAAGTTTCCACATCAGGCCTTAGCCAACAACCTCAATTAATTAGTCAAATCCTTCAAGAGTAAACTTTCACCCATAAGTTTTTATATTGAAATCTTTTAGAATATAATCCTTTCCAATAAGAAATTCTTTTGAAATATACTTCCTTCGAATATAAACTTTTCAAATAAATATCCTTCAAACGTAGATCTTTCAAGATAATAAATTTTCTAATATAAACTTTCCAAATAAATTTTCTTCGAACATAGTTCTTTCAAGGTAAATGCCTTTCAAATATACTTTTCAAATAAATGTCCTTCAAACATAGTTTCTTCAAGATAAATGCTTTTCAAATATACTTTCAAAAAAATATTCTTCAAACATAGTTTCTTCAAGATAAATACTTTTCAAATACAATTTTTCAAGTAAATATCCTTCGAGTATAGGTCACCCCGTGACACCTAAGCATAGAAGATTAACAGCTCCGAACACAGATATATCAATAGACAAATCTACCGGGATCCCATCCCATAGTCCCGAATTTATTATGTAGTACAGGGGGATCTTCCGAAATACGTCCGTAGTCTCAAAATTAATTATGCAGTGTTGGGGATCTCCCGGAATACGTTCGTAGTCTCAAAATAAATATGCAGTACAGGGGAATCTCCCAGGATACGTCCGTAGTCCCAAAATAAATGTGCAGTACAGGGGGATCTCTGGGAATACGTCCGTAGTCCCAAAATAAATATGCAGTACAGGGGAATCTCTCGAAATACGTACTTAGTCCCAAAATAAATATGGAGTACAGGGGAATCTCCCGGAATAAGTCTGTAGTCCTAGAATAAATATGCAGTGCATGGAGATCTCCCGGAATATCGTTTCGTAGTCCCAATTTAAATATGCAGCACAAATAACAGAGATAACAACTATAGCACGACAGAAACCTCGTACCTCACCACAACAAGTACAAAAGCAACAATGACAGTAATGCAAAGTACGGTGAGTAAATCAACGCAAGAACTTTAAATCACAAAGAGCGATAGAACTCATTCACAAGGAATAACCACAGTAAAGAATGTTAGGCGCAAGGAGAACAACTTAAAAAATGAAAACAAAACAAAGTGTAGAAACGGTTTCCACAATATTTAAGTCAACAATAAGAAGCCAATACGAGTTAAATTGTTCCGAATAAAGGCAAGTCAACTGAGATGTAGGTTATCTAATCTCCTTTTTATGTTGAGCAATTTCAAGGAATATTCAACAATTCAAGTAAGGGTAAGAAGCAAAAGATAATCATAACTCCAATTAAGACTAAACAATTATAGGACGAGATAATAATAATTTCAATTAAGGATAAGAAGTTACGAAAATATAGCATGACGATAGAAGAGGTAAAACCTTCGGTTAAGTCAAATCAGGGTCAACTAGATGGTAAGGGTTAATCCTAAAGCAATTATCTCTAATCAAAGCATGTAGAGGTGAAACTAGCAAATAAGAAATCAAACGTATCAAGAACAAGGATCTAAGAAACCTAAAAGGAACCTTCCCACAAATAAGTCTGAGCACGCACGCACGCGTCACCTCGCGTACTACAATCAACATAGAAGACTCAGATACTAAGGGGTAGCCCCCCCCCCCCCCACAAGGTTAGGCAAGATACTTAGCTCAAAGACGACAACCCGGTACTCTAAAATGAACTCCTCGGGTGAAAAGACCTCCGGACTACTCAAATCCAACTAAAATAACTTCAACGCACAAAAAAACTCATAAGAAACTATTCCGGATCATAAAGTCTAAATCTTTAACAAAAATCAAAAAGTCGACCTAAAATACGACCCTTGGGCCCACATCTCGGAACCCGAAAAATTTTACAAAATTCAACCACCCATTCCATTATGAATTCAACCATTCAAAAATTACCAAATTCCGATACTATTTCGTCCCTCAAATCATGATTTTTTATTTTAGAAATTTTCTTCAAAAACTAACATTTTCCTCAACTCAAAACACAAATTAAATGACAAAAACAAAGATAAAATCATGGAATATATTTAATTCTAGGTGAAGAACACTTACCCAATTGAATTGCTTGAAAAACCCACCAAGAATCGCTCAAAATCTAGCTCTATAAGTCCAAATATGATAGAAATGGCCTAACCCTTGATTTAGAAGATATATATTCTGCCCAGGTCTTTATGCATCGCGAACGGAGAAGGGATCGCGTTCGCGAAGAAGAAAAATGGAAGTTTCCCAATTGTGCTTCGCGAATGTGACAGAAGGCTCGCGAACGCGAAGAGAAAAGTGAGGTTGTCCAGAAAGAACCCTTCAGGAACGCGAGGGAAGGAGCCCAAACGCGAAGAACAAGAACGAGGCTTATGCGAACGCGGGTGGATAACCGCGAACGCGATGAAGGATTTTGAGGTAGTCAGAAGCAATACTTCGCGAACGCGAAAGGCAGTTCGCGACCGCGAAGAAGAACACCAGAAGACAGAAAACAACAATTCAAAAATAAAGGAATTGACCCGTAGCCCACCCGAAACACACCCGAGGCCCCCCGGGACCCCGTCTAAACACACAAATAAGTTCTATAACCTAACCCAAACTCGCTCGGGGTCTCAAATCATATCAAACAACGCTGCAAATGCAAATTGCTCCATGAATCGAACTATGAACTTCCAAATCTTCCAACTTTGAAAACTCGTGCCAAAACAACTCGAACAAACCCGGAATGACGCCAAATTTTGCAGACGAGTCCCAAATTACATCACGTAGCTGATCCAACTCTCGGAATTACATTATGACCCTAATATCACAAAATTCAAATGTGGGTCAAACTTCTCCATTTTCCAAACTTCAAATTTTTTCAACTCCGCCGAATTGCCTCAAATTACTCTACGGACCTCCGAATCCAAATCCAGACGCACGCCTAAGTCCAAAATCACCATATGGAGCTGTTGACATTATCTAAAACTTATTCCGGAGCCGTTTACACAAAAATTCAAATTCCGGTCAAATTTCACCGCTTAAGCTTCAAAAACTAGAATCCCACTTCCAATTCGACTCCGAATCATCCGGAAACTGAATCCAACCATACACGCAGGTTGATATACACAATGTGAAGTTTTTCAAGACCTTATGTCACCAAACAGAGCTTAAATTCTCAAAACGACTGGCCGGGTCTTTATATTCTCCCCCTTTTAAAACAAACGTCCGTCCTCGAACGTGCCAAGAATTGCCTCGAAGCCTTCAAGTCACTGAATGCACACTTACAACATACACTCGCGGGTGATCCCACGTCACCCTAATCTACATGAGTATGACGACACCATATCAACTGTAATTTACCCTTTCTACCAACACCGATAAGCCTCTTACCCCAAATTCTCACCTTCTATTCTTTTACAAAAGATCCGATTCTAAATCCATATCCGGTATTAGTCTCAACCGACTACATCAACTCATGTATTCACCCACAAGGTACGACCACACAACATAACACACCATACATAGGCCTTTAATAACACTTCTGATCATGATAGCTTCCCGAAATCAACCCAACACCGACAATTAGCCTCATATCCGATAGAACTTTGTTTCAAACCTCCATAAAACTGATAATAATGCAAGAAACACGAAGACCTCACAGTTAGACACCCGAATCACCAAGCCACAACTAACACCACCGGGCTCACACCCCGCAAGCTAAAATTCAAGAAGCACAGAACGAAAATGACTGAATATGAAAAGAGAAACACACAAGTGAAATACCAAACAAGCCCGACATGCACAACCCTCTATCAATATTAACCTACAAAATAATATAACAAGGAAAGAATTAAAGCATATGAACAAATCAAAAGGATCCCATCATAATATAACTTTCACCGCGGTACTCAGCCTGGTTCAAACATATCGAATTACAAGAGATCACGAGGGTATCGCCCTCAACTCTAAATCACATATCGAATATATATCATACCAATTGAAATCTCCCACTAACTCAGCTCTGCCAATAAATCACAACACTCACTAAACTCTCACCCCGGTAGAGTATCAAATCACAGCTCGTAACCAACTCAAGAAAAAAATCACATCAAGTCTACCATGATGAAAAATAGGGACTCAGTTCTAGTCTCGCCACTCTCAATAATGAATAAAAACAAAGATAGACATGAATTACCACTTATAGAATCTCCCAACAGGAGCAAGCACGAAAATAAAGTGCAAAGCATGAAACTCACTCATAAATGAAGCAACAAATAAGGAACTCGTCCCGACCAGCAGAACTATAATGAAATACAAATGGTGCCCCTATGTATAAAAAAAATACCTTTATGATAACATCTGGCACAACGGCCTCCAGCCTACTATATGAAACACATCAACGGGCCGGGCCTCCCCCTCTTGGGCACCCTCTACTTGCCCGAATACCCTATTGTGACACACCTGCCCAAAGTCTAGGACAATCTCTCACCACGTGGTTGATATCTCCACACTCAAAACAACCTCTCAGCTGACGTGGCGGTGGAAACTACGTCATACGAGTACTCTGAGACCCATGAACACCTGAAACATTGTGCGAAGCCGGAAGTGCAAGTTGAACTGGCTGACTCACAAAATCTCTATCATGTCGTACCCTGCCTCCAAAATAAGGACCATCACATCTCTCCGGTCTACGAGGCCTCCTCGCCTCCCTTTACTCTCTCTCCTGATCTCGTATGCCCTCCCGCTCCCGGTCCTACATGCCCTATAACCGGTGAGCGATCCCTACCACCTACATAAATGAAACATATGACTCCAACTCTCGAGCCATGCTGAATTCAATATTAGGCCTGAGCCCCTCAATGAATCTACGGACTCGCCATCTCACTGTAGCGACCAAGGCAGGTGCATATCTGGCCAACTCACTAAATCTGACGGCATACCCTAATACTAACATAGTGCCCTGGCGTAGCTGCTCAAACTCCGCACGCCATGCATCTCGAAAGGACTGAGGTACAAACTCTCTCAAGAATATTTTTGAAAACTAACCCCATGCAAGTGCATCTGACTCGGCCGGGCTACCCAACTCATATGCCCTCCACCACTGATAAGCCACTCCCCTGAGTTGAAACGTGACAAAAGCAAGCCCGCTCGTCTCCACAATACCCATAGTACAAAAAATGTGGTGACACTCCTCCAGGAAACCATGAGCATCATCTGACGCCAATTTACTGAAGGTAGGAGGGTGGAACTTCTTGTACCTCTCAAGCCTATGATGTTCTTCCTCAGATGTTGCCTCCCTAACCACGGGATGAACTGGGACCATAGGTTGTGCTGCCATGACACCTGGAACCTGACCAACATAATCTCGCTGCTTTGGAGTATGGGCGGCAGGAGTCTAAACTCCTCCCCCCGGTTTGTGAAGCAACTGGTGCAACCGGAAATAACCTCGCCTGAGCCAATGTACCAACATGCTAAGGAGTTGTGCTAAAGTCTTCGGAAGTCCGGGGTAACAGCAGGCGCCTCTGGTACGTGACCCCAACTGGAACTACTGGCGGCTCCTTACTACTACTCTGATAGGTACCATAGCTGCAGCACATGCTCCTCGTGGGCCTCTGCCTATGACCCTAGCGACATCTGCTATAGGGGTAACATCATCAGGAACCGCAACTCGTGTCCTCACCATTTGTGAGAGAATGGAATGATAGATTTCAAACTTCAAGATCAATGAACTCGCACGATAGGAATGAAGGAAGTGAAATTGTCCTAATAGTTTTGTAGCCTCTCAAAGATAAGTACAGACGTCTCTGTACCGATCTACAAGACTCTACTAAACTCGCTTATGACTCATAGCACTTATGAACCTAGAGCTCTGGTACCAACTTGTCACGACCCAATTTCCCCTCCGTTGGGTATCGTGATGGCACTTAGTCTTAAAGACTAGGTAAGCCTAACATTTACAGAATAACAACAATAACAAAGTAAATCTAGCAGTCTCAATATAGAAATCTTTACATAATTTACAATTTTCTCAAAACTGGTAGTACAAGTCATAAGCTCTACAGAGTTTGCTAAAACTTCTAAATACAACTATTTGGAAAAGAGTAAAAACAATTGAATACAAAGTAAGAAGGTGACTCCGAAGCCTGCATACGCGGCAACAAGTTTACCTTGAGTCTCCTCAGCAATGATCCGCACAGCTACTAACGATAAATACCTGGATCTGCACAAAAATATGCAGAAGTGTAGTATGAGCACACCACAATGGTGCCCAGTAAGTACCAAGACTAACCTCGGTGAAGTAGTAATGAGGACTAGTCAAGAAACCCATTGGTCTAATAAACTGAACAAGCATAAGCATAGGAATGACGAAACATGACATCTATCTAATGACTACAAAATATGTCTAACAACATAAGAACTACCATAAGAAAGAAAAGATAGCAAATAACATCGGAACAGCATAATAAGACACAGAAGGATGGACCAGAACACAACCCAAATCCGAAAACTACAATACAGCAAGGGCAAGTAGTAACTCAGCACTGCAATATTTCCACATCAGGCCTTAGCCAACAACCCTAATTAATTAGTCAAATCCTTCAAGTGTAAACTTTCACCCATAAGTTTTTATATTGAAATCTTTAGAATATAATCCTTTTCCAATAGGAAATTCTTTTGAAATATACTTCCTTCGAATATAAACTTTTCAAATAAATATCCTTCAAACATAGTTCTTTCAAGGTAATTACTTTTCAAATATAAACTTTCCAAATAAATGTTCTTCGAACATAGTTCTTTCAAGGTGAATGACTTTCAAATATACTTTTCAAATAAATGTCCTTCAAACATAGTTTCTTCAAGATAAATGCTTTTCAAATATACTTTCAAATAAATATTCTTCAAACATAGTTTCTTCAAGATAAATACTTTTCAAATACAACTTTCCAACTAAATATTCTTCGAGTATAGGTCACCCCGTGACACCTAAGCATAGAAGATTAAAAACTCCGAACACAGATATATCAACAGTGAAATCTATCAGGATCCCGTCCCATAGTCCCGAATTTATTATGCAGTACAGGGGGATCTCCCGGAATACGTCCGTAGTCCCAAAATAAATATGCAGTGTTGGGGGATCTCCCGAAATACGTCTGTAGTCCCAAAATAAATATGCAGTATAGGGGGGTCTCCGAAATACGTCCGTAGTCCCAAAATAAATATGTAATACTGGGGATCTCCGAAAATATGTTCGCAGTCCCAAAATAAATATGCACTACCGAAGAATCTCCCGAAATACGTCTGTAGTCCCAAAATAAATATGCAGTACAGGGGAATCTTCCAGAATACGTTCGTAGTCCCAAAATAAATATGCAGTGCAGGGGGATCTCCCGGAATATCTTCATAGTCCCAATTTAAATATGCATCGCAACCAACAGAGGTAACAACTATAACACGACAGAAACCTCGTACCTCACCACAACAAGTACAAAATCAAAAATGACAGTAATGCAAAGTACGGAGAGTAAATCAACTCAAGAACTTTAAATCACAAAGAATGGTAGAACTCATTCACAAGGAATAACCACAGTAAAGAATGATAGGCGCAAGGAGAACAGCTTAACAAGGGAAAACAAAACAAAGTGTAGCAACGGTTTCCACAATATTCAAGTCAACAATAAGAAGCCAACACGAGTCAAATTGTTCTAAATAAAGGCAAGTCAACTGAGATGTAGGTTATCTAATCTCCTTTTTAGGTTGAGCAATTTCGAGGAATATTCAACAATTCAAGTAAGGGTAAGCAACAAGAGATAATCATAACTCCAATTAAGACTAAACAATTATAGGACGAGATAATAATAAAAATTTCAATTAAGGATAAGCAGTTATGAAAATATAGCATGACGATAGAAGAGGTAAAACCTTCGGTTAAGTCAAATCAGGGTCAAGTAGATGGTAAGGGTGAATCATAAAGCAATTATCTCTAATCAAATCATGTAGAGGTGAAACTAGCAAATAATAACTCGAACGTACCCAGAACAACTTCATACACGGTGAATATAAGGACCTAAGAATCCTAAAAGGCAACTTCCCTCAAATAAGTCCGAGCACGCACTCGTCACCTCGCGTACACGGACTACAATCAACATAGAAGACTCAGATCCTAAGGGGTAGTTTCCCCACACAAGGTTAGTCAAGATACTTACCTCAAAGAAAACAACCCGGTACTCTAAAATGAACTCCTCGGGTGAAAAGACCTCCGGACGACTCAAATCCAACTAAAATAACTTCAATGCACAAATAAAACTTATAAGAAACTATTCTGGATCATAAAGTCTAAATCTTTAACAAAAATCTAAAAGTCGGCCTAAAATCTTACCCTCAGGTCCGCATCTCGGAACCTGACAAATTTTACAAAATACACCCATTCCATTATGAGTTCAACCATACAAAAATTACCAATTTCTGATACTATTTCGTCCCTCAAATCATGATTTTTCATTTTAGAAATTTTCTTCAAAAATCAACATTTTCCTCAACTCAAAACACAAATTAAATGACAAAAACAAAGAAAAATTGTGGAATATATTTAATTCTAGGTAAGAACACTTACCCAATCGAATTGCTTGAAAAACCCACCAAGAATCGCCCAAAACCGAGCTTTACAAGTCAAAATATGATAGAAATGACCTAACCCTCAATTTAGAAGATATATATTCTGCCCAGGTCTTTATGCACCGCGAACACAGAGAAGGGATCGCATTCGCGAAGAAGAAAAATGGAAGGTGCCCTGTTGTGCTTTGCGAACGCGATAGAAGGCTCGCGAACGCGAAGAGAAAAGTGAGGTTGTCCAGAAAGAACCCTTCGCGAACGCGAGGGAAAGAGTGCGAACGCGAAGAACAAGAAACGGGGCCTACACGAGCGCAGGTGGATAATCGCGAACACGATGAAGGATTTCGAGGTACTCAGCAACAACACTTCGCGAAGGCGAAAGGCAGTTCGCGACCACAAAGAAGAACACCAAAAGACATAAAACAAAAGTTCAAAAATAAGAGGAATTGACCCATAGCCCACCCGGAACACACCCGAGGCCCCCATGGACCCCATCTAAACACACAAATAAGTTCTATAACCTAACCTGGACTCGCTCGAGGTCTCAAATCACATCAAACAACGCTGAAAATGCAAATCGCGCCATGAATTGAACTATGAACTTCCAAATCTTCCAACTTCAAAAACTCATGCTGAAACCACTCAAACAAACCCGAAATGACGCCAAATTTTGCAGACAAGTCCCAAATGACATCACGGAGCTTCTCCAACTCTCGGAATCGCATTCCGACCCTATTGTCACAAAAGTCAAATGTGGGTCAAACTTCTCCTTTTTCCAAACTTCAAATTTTTCCAACTTTCACCGAATTGCCTCAAATTACTCTACGGACCTCTGAAACCAAATCCGAACGCATGCCTAAGTCCAAAATCACCATACGAAGCTATTGACATTATCCAAAACTTATTGCGGAGCTATTGACATTATCCAAAACTTATTATGGAGCCGTTTACACAAAAAGTCAAATGCGGTCAAATTTCATCGCTTAAGCTTCCAAAACTAGAATCCTTCTTCCAATTCGACTCTGAATCATCCGGCAACTGAATCCAACCATGCACACAGGTCGATATACACAATGTGAAGCTGTTCAAGACCTTATGCCACCGAACATAACTTAAATTCTCAAAACGATCGGCCGGGTCGTTACACCCCCTCTTCTTTTCTATCATTTTACAACCAAAAACAAGACTAGGAAGATTATTTTCTAAAAAAAAAGTTTAAAAATCAACATTAATTTTCTAATAGAGAAGTGGAAAAATCAACATGGAAAATTAGAAATTGTATTTACCAATACAAAATTTTGGAGATCGATCCTTTATTAATTAGAATTCAACCAACAAAACCTAAACGAACCTAAACCAAAAGAGAACATAAACCTAAACCTAAAACTAAACCTAAACCTAAACAAGGATCAAATAATCTTTACATGGATTACGCAAGTTATCTAAAGTTAAGACTATGAGATAAAACCTCTGAAGTGCACTGCCACTATATGGCAGATGTTTTAAAAAAATTTATCCAAAATCTGTATATAGGCGGATGGATAGAGACAAGCTTCTATAATTAATTGTATTCATAAAGTAGAGTAATGGTTGCATGGAGGAGTGTAATGGTGCATAGAGGAGTTAAACTGAATACTAGGAAGCGTAATGGTTGCATGAAGGAGTGAAAGGGACTACTGGGAAGTGTAATGGATGCATGGAGGAGTGGAAGTTACTGCTGGGAAGTGTAATGTATGCATGAAGGAGCGGATGTGACTACTAGGAAGTGTAATGGTTGCATAGAGTCTCTACAAAGAGACTTTAAGTCCTACTGGGAAGTGGAATAGTTATTATAACTCTCCCTATATATTTTTCTCATTATTCTAACCCTACATAAAACAAACAAACTGAAACTACTACAAATTCTAGGCATAACAATGGATAGGACTCCGACCAAGAAAGCTATTGAACAACCCCTCCATGGTTCACCCGTTAGTCATAATATTTTGTACCAAGATCTTAAGCATGACTTTACTAAGCTGAAGTCTGAGGTTAATGAATTGCTTCAGAGGGTGGTTCATGACTCAAGCATTAATTACCTAAAAAGTGTCATGTTGGAGGAGCATCCGCTAACTTCACTCTATACCATGCTTGATTATATGCCCACACCATCTATCCAGAATGGAGCTAAGAGCAATTCTATTATTGTTATCACTAGTGACACCGAATCCGCCTCCCAGACTACCAAGTCTCTCTCTCTGTGACCCAGAATATTGAGTAGTCCATGCATTATGAAGTTTTATATCGAGTTGTCTTTTTGCTTATGATGATGTTTTTCTAATAGTCTATGAAGTTGTCTACCCCTTATGGTGATGTTTTTATTGATCTTATTATGTTTTGGTGATGTTATCATGAAATTTCATACTAATGATATTATTATTATGTCTTTGAATCTTTTTTGTTTTTACTTAAATGATCGTTAGATTCAAGTTAACAAAATAGTCCTATTGTCTTCAATATTGCAATTGTTCGTGTGATGCCTAATGCAATGAAAGTACTAAGAGTAACATTTGTAAAGATTAATTAAGTCCTTCAAAGGTGGCCAGTTTTTTGCCAAATTAATATAGCATATTGAACTTATGACACCAATCTTGGACAATAGGAAAATGTATTGTCAAGAAATATATAAAAAATTTAAAGATAGTTGAGAACGAAAGAAGTACTTATGAAGCGAACCTCCCAAGTTCTTGTCAAAAGAAGGAGTTTTTTTAAGGATGAAACAACAATATCCAAAATCTGACATTACTACAATTTTTCATAATCAAACAAATATGAAAAGTTCATCTAACATTTCAGACAGTGTCCAAAATCTAATGAATATCATGAATCAATGTAGTAAGGATTAAAGCAGGTGCTAAATAAATCTAACGCTTATAACTACTTAACATCTAGTCAGTAGATGATAACACTTAGGCACTTAGAAATTTTCAATTAAGATCCAACAATATAGATAAAATATTTAGTTCATAAGGGGAAAAATACTCTTATTAGTAATTAAACTGAACAATTTTATTTATATCTTTATCCCTACAAATATTTCAGCTAACAACACAGATGATATAACACTTTCTCCACTGTCACCTTCAATCCCTACACCACTTTCATCTACAAACGAACTTGAAGATGGTTCTTCACAATCAATATTTTTTTCTTGGAATTCATTGAATGTTGCTATGGCTTCATCATAAGATTTGAAAGACTTGAAGATGCTTCCTTTAAAACTTATAATTATAGGAGCACACTCACACCAAGAGTTGTATAATTCGGGCCTTTTACCACGAAGTATCACGTACACCTTCGATGTCGATATATTATCAGCATGAGATTCATTTCTAAACTCATTGAACGTTGCTATGGCTTCATCATATGATTTGAAGGCCTTAAAGATGCTACCCTTGACACCAGTAATCATAGGAGCACATTGATGCCAAGAGTTGTATAATCCATGCCTCTTACTACAAAATACAACATAAACTTTCGAAGCATTATTCCTCTTCCCGTCCCCCATTCCTTAATCTAATCCTAAGAAAGATAAGAGATGAAGAAGAAGAAAACAAAGATAGAAAAATGGGGGCTGGAAAAGCTTCTTAGGTGAAGCACTATATATTTAAGTGTTTAGGGTAAGAAAGTAACCAATGCAAGATGAATACAGTAGTTTAATCATATTTTCTCTAGTATACTATGTGTATATTTTAGTGTATTTCGTTTAATTGGTGTGTGTGTGTGTGTATATATATATATATGTATGTGTGTGCGCGCGCGCATTGAATGCTTTATGGAAAATGATGTAGCATGCATATGTACATGTGAAAGAAGTCTTGGGAAGGTAAGACAATTAACTAATGAGAGAGAATTGTTTGAAAAAAATTAAATTTAAAAAAAATATGCTAAAGGGTATACATGGAAAACGAAGATGCACAAATATTCATTCTGCTCTCAAAAGCCGTGCGAAGTTACCATAATACCCCCATTCTGGACATTTGGGCCATTCTTAGTGTGGCCAAATATATTTTTCGTTTCTTAATATGGTATCAGAGCTAGATCCACTTCAAATTTTTTTTATCAATTATTGGAGCCCCATGTTCTATTCATGCTTTAAATTTCAATCTTTATTAGCGTGAGGGTTGTATTAAAGGCCGCACATTGCTTATTGGGATTTGGGATGGATTATCTTTCACATTGCTTATTGGAATTTTTAGATTATCTTTCACCTCATGAACTTTTGAATTGAGTTATGCTTGTATTTTATTTTTTCAACAACCTCAAAAAGAATATAGGAACATTTGGAGAACAAGAAATCTTCTGACCTTTTTCTTTAATGTCAACCCAGACGTATTGCCTTCTAAGATACAAATTTGTATTAGAATATATAAATTTTCTATAGTTAAAAAGGTTTTGAAAAAGCTTTATCAAAAAATTGATTGATCTCTCAAGTAGTAATCGTGCAATATAAATTAAATGACAAACCTCCCATCAAGTTGAAACTGAAGAGTTTAATCTTAAGGCAAAAAGTTTTTTATTTTCTTGAAGACTACCAAATTAAATTTGTAAAGAGACGTAATGTACAAATAGCACTAGATATGGTAACGATAACGATGACAATAATAATAGACGCATTTTTGCAAGATATTGATTATCATTATCCTTATCACACACAAAAATAAGGGAAAAAATTGTTGATTGCATTTTTCCCTTTTAGTACTAATTAATAACCATGCTATAATACTTTGTTTAGTCACCTCCAATTCTCCATTGCCCTCTAAAATCAGACTCCCGTTCCTCGCGGTCCCCTCTTGTAAAAGGTGATATGATTAGCTTATCAAAATATTTTTAGTGTTTATTTTAAGTGAGCAAAAGTGTAACGATTAATTTAATTTAAATCTTATAGTCTTCACACTCCTAGTATAGAACAGTGTATGCAACCTCCCTACATTCTTAAGGAAATTAGTACCAACTGAAAATGTTAAAGAAACTAAATTCATCTATTTTATCGAATTTTAGCTACATGTTAAATACATAGTACAGAAGAGTACAAGAACCAAATCTTGAATAATAGTCAAATTAAAGAGAAACTAATAAGATGAAATTTTGGGTACTTCAAACGTATAACTACTACGATGTCGATGATTATATAATCTCTATTTACTTTTTGTTGTCGTATATTATTTACCTATTTTAGTCAACTTGAAAAGGTAAAAGATAAGCTCAACAAGATACAAAGAAATAATATTATTTTAAATTAATATCAATGAGCTGTAAGGCATGCAGCAGACAAGCAGCAAATATCCACAATATATAAAATACTTCTAGCGTGAATTGTGTACTACATTTGGCAAAAAAAGAAACTGGCGAACGTTTCATGAGACATAAAGGAGTTGCGAGGAGCTGATCAGATTGATAGTTCAAGAGGTGCATTATCGAGGAAAATTTAAATTCTAAAATAGTTAGGAAATTACAGGATTTTAATTTTTACCCATAGATGTTATAGCTGAATAGTCATGTAGTAATGAGGACACTAGATTTGGGACTGCATATCTAAATCTGAGTGAGTATTTGATATGATTGTTACTATACTTGTAAATATTTCCCTGGTAATAATAAAAAATTAATTACAAAAAAAAAATTAATATCATTTTAAATTTTTAAAATTTTATTCATTTTAGTTGATATACAGTGGTATAATTAAATTATAAAATTGTAATAAATTTCTAATCATATATCATAAAATTGTATAGTGTCTCCCTATTACATGCGACACCATATTTTTGTCTAGTTTTTAAACTTCTTTATCAAAGTTAGGTTATGAACTTAAAAACTACTTACCGAGTAAACATAAAGTTATAGGTAAATAAATAAATCAACTAATCAACTATGTCTCAATTTGAAACTAGTTGACCCAACAATATAAATCTCGCATTTATGAGCCACTGCAGTTGATTGGAATTTTAAAATTTAAAATTTTATTCATTTTTACTAATTCTCTAGATACGTAATTGTAATGTTGCTATTTTGTAAATTCTTTTAAGATTTTTTAAATTGTTTAATCCTGAGCTGATTGGTTCCGTCCAAACGATTTCTTCAACTGATAGCTTAAGCATACACCTCAACCAAATGAATGCGACATCTAAAGTTAAGAATGTTTGTAGGTAAAGGAAATAGAAAAAACCCATCCTTGCCGTTTCTTCCATAACTAACTAACAAAATAAAACATACTCTAAATATATTTATTTTTTATTTTTAATTGGATATCCACTTTTTGCTTAATTATAACTCATTTGTTTCTCTTTTTTATTTGAATTTTGTACAAATACATCTTACTCTACTCATGGATTAATAATACAAGAACGTATTCACCAATGGATGAGTAGCGTTACGGCCCAAGCCCGCGTATTGTCTCTCACAGATTTGTCTCCGCACGTATTATCCG
Organism: Nicotiana paniculata; assembly: GCA_005239505.1. Classification (NCBI taxonomy): domain Eukaryota; kingdom Viridiplantae; phylum Streptophyta; class Magnoliopsida; order Solanales; family Solanaceae; genus Nicotiana; species Nicotiana paniculata. Next base: position 7,824 of record ML306580.1, on the reverse strand, counting down.
CTTTGGCCTAACAGACTCTACAGATTTGTCCTCTGGACTACGCCACATGATATGTATACCCCTTTTTTATAAGCTTGCCCCACCATTGTACTGAGGGAGATTTAGCATGTATTTTTCACTTTGTCCCAACATATCTCATGAATTTGTCCCTTGGCTACGCTAAAGAGTGCGTATCATATGAATTTGTGTTGTGCCTTATAAAACTCTTTATTTTTTTTTCTTTTTCAATGTGAGATTAACCTAAGATGATATGTATACCGCTTCTTCAAAAACTTGCCAACCTAAAAACCTGTCAGACCTGTTTGATTCGCTCTCATTGGCCTAACCTCCATCATGGGCGTCACAAATAACATGACTTTCAAAATTAAAATAAAATTATTTTCCTTCTCACTCTCGAACACCTAAGAGTTTGTGATGATAAGTTCTATGGGAACATAACATATAGTCTTAATTTGTTGGTGAGTCAAGCTCTAATATATGCTCCGCTGCTTAAATATAAGGCCCTGTAGTAGCGGTCTTAGAGTCTGTTTGAATTAGCTTATTTGAAGTAGCTGATAAGTATTAGGGGTTGAAAAGTATTTTTAAGTGTTGAAATTAATTTAATAAATAAATAGTTACGTGTTTGGATACTCGTGCTAAAATTGATAATAAGTTGCTGCGATATTTGATAAAAAAAAGTGTTGATAAGCTCTTTTTCTGTCAAAATGACTTAAATAACCTTAGAACTATTATAAGGGCGTAATTTCTTCAAAATTTTAGATTCCATATCGATTCAAATACAAAATATTCTATTTGTCATTTTATTTTAAATACAATTGTGTTTAGATAAGATAATTTTTGTGATAAATATAATTTATTGTATGATAAGCACATAATCATAAGTTATAATAATTAATAAATTGACAAAAAAAATTCAGTAAAAAATAAACCTAAATAAGACAATATTTGAAGAGAAACAAACATTGTCTTCATCACCACAACATTAATATGCAATACACCAAAATTTGATATGTCCTCATTTATCACATACCGTTCAAAGATTAATACACAATTACATTGATACAAATATGCAAAGGAACAGAGAATTTGATTATCCTAAATAGTCAATGAGAATTGTAGACTCGGAGGGGAGGGGGAGGGAGGGGGGGGATTAGGTTGAAAAAATACTTGAGGCAGTGATTATCGATGAAAGAGTTTTGTTCTAAAAAGGAATATTTTAAGGATAAAATAGTAAAAATTTTGGTCAAACTTAAAGTGCTTATAAACTAAAAATTCATAAGTTGGGGGTGACCAGCTTATGACTTTTGGCTTATTTTTGGCAAAACACTTTTAACTTTACCAAACGTGTAGATAAGCCGAAAAATACTTATAAACTAGTTTGACCGGCTTATAAGTTTAGTCATACACCCTCTTAGTTTGATAGTGACTTTTTTTTTTTCCTTATATTTTTGTGAGGGAAAATATTCAAATTTACCATCGAACATGCGAAATGATCTAATTTTGCAGTCCTTTAATAGTTGAGTCAAACATACTTATTTCGTTATCAAATCAGCTCAAACTGTCAAATATATCCTTATTCAAAGACAACGAACTGTTAGAGATTACATTCGATCAATATTATATGTATTTTATTGTGTTTGTGCATCCTTTAAAAATATACTACTATTTATTAACCTTACTCATAAAGTATTTGTCAAAACTAACCTTGTTCCTTCTTAAAATGAACATATTGATCTAGAAAAATATAATAAATGACTTTTTGTATTTCAAAAATATCAAAATGGTTTGAAATAAATTCATCCTACTAGAACCAGAGGCGGATGTAGTGTACTATCTTCGGGTTCAACTGAACCCATAGCTTTTAACGTGGAATAAAAATTTTTAATTAAAATTGTAAAAAATAGTAGATATTAACACATAACTTTAAAAATATAATAGGTTCAACATTTATTTTTTTTTGGCAAGTAAAAAATTTCATTTCTCAACAATATTTACACCCCAGATTTTTCTCTATTTTCTAGCCTCATTTACTATAATTACAACCAAAACATTTACTAACTACTACTATATAGTATTCATTACAAAGTAGGATAGTAGTTAAGCTCAAGTAATCTTCTTTGTATCCTTTGTTTACTTCCACCTCGCCCATGCACAGCTTGTGTAATAGTTCTGTTTAGTAGTATTTCTGATCGATGCACTCCTTTGATAATCCTGCTGTTTCTCTCTTGCCATAAGTAGTACAATGTTCTTGCCAGAATGAGCTTATACAATTCAACTTTTGTGCTCCTTCTTTTATAGTATTTCCTTGTCCAGTCAAGTTCATTTATCCATAACATTGGTTGTCTCTGAGTTCCTTGCCATTGCAGCATTGCTGCCCAGATTTTTGATGTATAAGAACAAGTAAAAAATAAATGATCAACATATTCATCCTCATTGTTACATAGGGAGCATGTTACATCTTCCACATAGCCCAATTCCCTCATTCTATCCTTAGTCATCAATCTTCTATGTGCAGCTAAGAAGACTATAAAGTTCCATTTTGGTACACCAACACTGATGTGCACCAGTTTCCTCCATGGTACTCTATAAAAATCTCCTCTTAGTTTCCCATACATATTCTTAATTGAGAAACTATTTATCCCCTCCATATCCTAGGCTCAATGCTCCACAGTGTATTATGTTTCTTATAATACTCATGTACTCATTGCACCCACATCCTATCTTTCTTCTTACACAAGTTCCACAATAGCTTATATATAGCTGCCTTGTTCCATGCCTCTATATCTAGTAGGTTTAAACCTCCTGCTGCTTTAGGTTTACATAAGCTATCACATGACGGTAAAGCTTTCCNCCCCCCCCCCCCCCTCCATAAGAAAGTTTTGCACATTTTCTCAATAAGCTGGATCAGTTTCTTTGGCAAGACAAACACCTGAGATCAGTATATCTGAATAGAGAAAAGAACACTCTTGATCAGCTGAATTCTACCTGCATAGGACATAAACTTTGATGTCCAAGATTGAATTCTCACTAGCATCTTCTCAATCAAAGGTTGCATTGTACCAATGATAACCTCTTAGAGCTAAGAGGTACTCCCAAATATCTCACTGGTAGTGTTCCTTTGACAAAGCTCAACTCTTGTAATATCTGCTGTTGTTGATCATTATGTACTCCACCAAAAAATATGAAACTTTTATCAGCATTATCTACTAATCCAGAAGCTTTTGAGAACTGTTGGAAGCGCTGAAATAATAGTTGAACAGATATGGTATCACCTCTACAAACAGTAAAAGATCATCAGCAAAACTCAATTGCACTATGTTCATTTTACTGCACTTAGGGTGATAGTTGAAATCAGGATTCTGCTTGAGTGTCTTTAAGATTCTTGTCAAATACTCCATGGCCAGGACAAATAGATAAGGAGATAAAGGATCTCCCTGTCTCAGTCCTTTCTTAGCTTGCAATGGCTTAATAGGGCTGCCCATTAATCATTATGGAATATGATACTGTATAACACAGTTCATAATCCATTGAACAAACTTCCCCGGTAAATTGCAGTTGTGTCAAAACTTGTTCTAAATAACCCCACTCCATAGAATCATAATGGGTTCAATATTAAAAACCTTAAAATTAAACTCATAGGATTTAAATCCTGGATCCGCCTCTGATTAGAACGACTAATATTTGGGACAAGAGAAAGTAATAATATTCCTCAAAAAATATCATCATGTTAAAAAACAATTGAACTGCCATTCCATTTGGATCTGGAACAGATCTCTTACAAAATGAAGCAATACAAAACTTGGATTCGAAGGTAACCGCAGCTGTACTTATTGTCATGTTTCATTTGACATGACCACGTTATTACCAGAGCAAAGGAATCGAAATTTCTTTCAATTTTATATACATTTTTTTTCTCTGCTCCAGATTTGAATTACAGAGAAGCCGCTCTTTAACGGCTACTTCATAATAAAATTCAAATTAACACCGACCACAAACCTTTTTCCAGCCTAGCTTTCCCCATTTTCAGATTCTTGAAAAAGAAAAAAAGAACACCTTTTTTAACCAATAAAATGCTCCACACAATACCCAAGAAACCCTACAATTAAAATCCAAACCAAAACATTCCTCAAACTCAGAAAGTCACTTGTTATACAGTGAACTTTCAGCTCTGAGTTTCCCAAAAAAAAAAGGGTTCAAAAATGCCCAAGAAAAGGTCACCTATTTTCCAAAAACTTTCCAGTTTGTTAAACACTTCAATTTTCTTAGCAAAAATGAGGAAACCCATAATTCCAAGGCTAATTTCATTGAAAAGATCAAGAAAAATGAAGAAATTTAGCCTAGTCAAGCATTACAATTATGGGTATGTTCAAGAATACCAATTTTCTCCTTCAAACACACCTTTGCTTCAGTACCATAAGAAAAAGTCACTCAAAAAACAGACAAGTTACAGAGATTTTTGCTCGGTTTTTTACATTTCGAAATGTTTGGGGTTGATAAATGACAAAGGAGAAGAAAGAATGAAGTACCCAGTGTTGGAGTTGGAAGGATTAGCTTCTATGGAAGATGCAGTATCAGCTAAAGAATTTTCAGAAGGATCAGATTTTGGTGAGGAAGATGATTTCATTGATGAGAGAGCTGAGAAGTTTATTGAAAGGTTTTATCAAGAAATGAGATTGCAAAGGCAAGAATCTCTCTTAGAGCAATTCAATGCGATGGTCGATAATTAATGAAAGCAATTAGTCGCGCCTATATTTTTGGTGTTGGATGATATTGGAAATTTGGAATGTGTTATTCTTTTGATTTTCATTGTTTTTGATGGCTGTGGAGATACGTCATTTCTTCTTTTTTTGTACTGGTGCTTAACAAGTTTGTTTCTTGGTTTGTTTTGAAATTGGATAATTTCTTATTTTATACAAGTACATGGGCTAGTATTCAGAGACTTCCATTTTTATGGGGGGATTTGCATATATACCCAGGTTTTGGGTCACTTTTTAATTTATACCCGTTTTGCAAAAAAAATACAAGTGTATCCACTTTTCGGATAACTTCAGAATATACGGGTCTGAAGTAGCAAAAATTTATGTCTGAATTTTGAACTTCAGAATGTTTTGCTGGAAGTGTAGCTTTATCAAAGTAAAACTTCAGATATTTTTGCCTGAAGTTTGGCCTGACTTGCAAAGACAATCATGCAAATTTCAGTTCATAGTGCAATGGTAAACTTCAATTCAATAAAACTATAGCATGTTTTGGCTGAAGTTTGTTTTGTAATTGCTGAACTTCAGCATTCTAGGAGCTGAAGTTTGTTTAGAATTTGCCAAATTTCAGCATTCTAGGAGCTGAAATTTATTTGTATTTGCTGAACTTCAGCATTCTAGGAGCTGAAACTTGTTTGTATTTGCTGAACTTCAGTATTCTAGGAGCTGAAGTTTCTGTTTGTATTTGCTGAATTTTAGCATTCTAGGAGCTGAAATTTTTGTTTATATAGTTACGGTTCACCTCAAACCACAGGGACAAAGTATTGAAGTGCTTAGGAAGCTTGAGGCTAATTATCTCTCAAATATAACCGATTTTCTGGTTCAAATATTGCATTTTGCAGTTAGACTAAGCTAGACTATCTAACTATGAACTCTTAAGCAAAATTTCTTTGATGGAAAAGGAAATTGCTCAACTTCAGAATGACGACGATCACATTTCCAAGAACAAAGACGAATCGATCTATGACTAACAAGGGTGACACCAAGTCCCCTGAAATATTCTATTGAAAGCTTGGAGGAGAGCGGCAGTTGAGTGAAAAATCTTTAGAAGAAGAAAACGAAGGAGGAGAAGGAGGAGGAGAAAGAGGTCTGAAGTTGTTTAAAAAGTGAGTACAAGTTAAAAAAAAATTTAAAAAGTGGGTATAAGTTAAATGGGAGCGACAAAATAGGAGGCCGTATAATTTTTTGAATTTTAGATCAGAGTACGTTAAACATTTGGGATTTGTTTGGTTGACGGTCTAAGTTATGCAGACATTATAATGCTTAAATTGTTTACTCAATGATATTATTGCAGAGATTATTATGTGATAAATAATAATGCATGAAATTGTTGTGCAGTAAAAAGTAATACACAATTTGAATGTCTTTAGATACTCTATCTATGTATTGTTAAGTACGTATATTCTTACCTTACATTCTATTACGTGGAAAATAACACATTTCCGTTATACCACAATCAATAAGTGCATCTGATTTCTAGTATCAAACTCTGCATAACTTATGTTTAAACTTCAAGTGACACAAAAAAGCTAGAATTCTATCAGTTAAATGAAATAATGTCTTTTTACATGGTAATTATAGGGAAAGGTGTACACAAAGATAACTATTACGATTGACAATTGATTCTCCGGCCAAGGTGTGCAAAGTTGTAAAAGTCTGGGTATGATCTTAACAAGAATCACGACAATTGTAGCTTAAATTTTCTAAAGCTATATAACCAATCATCCTCGACTATTCACTATTTCACTATTCTTTCTTATGAGATCAAGGGATTCAGTAGTCTCTTTTGCAGCCAATAATGAAATAGAACTTGGAGAAAAGGTAAGTTTACAAGAACTGGGGAATCACTACATCCAATTCCATAACATTCAAATTTTTCTGTAAGAATGAGATATACCAACCACTAAAACATTACAATTTCACAGTGACAAAAAAGAAAAGAAAAATAGAACGTGTTCGTTGGCGGAAATTACAATACCTCTGAATACTATAATCTGTATGGATTGACAAGTGAGGATCAGCCTAGTTGAGATTATGGTACACCACAAGAATCATGCATACAATTACAAATAGAACCTATATTTCAAACCTCACATGCCTCAGAGAGATAAAGCACTTGGCGAAGCACAAGACCGACCAATAAATAGAGCAAAGAATATATGAAGAGACTTCTTCCAGTAGCACAATACCTGCACTTGTGGCCTTGACAGCAATTCTAGAACTCGAAACTCCGCAGGAAGTACATAGAGAACATAAATAACCATCCAACATTTCAGTTCTTTTTATCAGATCCTTTGAGGTTAAGGTTGAACCATCTTTTCTTTGATGACTTGTCCTTGGAATCTGAACTGCCATCTTCCCCTGGACTATCCGCTTTATAATCTTCACCAAGGACCTTACTGCTACTTCCATTACTGAAATGCCCACTCCCACTGCCACTTAAATTAGCAACGGACCTTGCAACTGTGAACGAAGAGTGGATGCTGTCTCTTTGTTTCAGCATCTCATCGACCTTTACAATGGTGGTACTTAATCAGCATGCAGGAACTATCAGATAATACAAGGAACAAAGTGAAGTAGCATCTAAACAAACAAGAGATGCATTAATTATAGCAAAATCTGGGAAAATATATTGTTGTAACACTTCCCAAGCCACTAAATGAGAGCCAAGCGACTTGTGTTGCAAAGAATTTGGACATACCATCTCAATACGAGGACATTTACGTAATATAATAATCGGAGAAGGGTCAAATTTACCCCTGTATTATTGAAAATAAATCATATCTACCCTACGTTTCACTTTCTGAATATTTAAGGGCCTACCGTTATACTTATTTTTGTATTTGCCTCCCATCTGTTAAGTGACCAGTCCCAACTTTAAAAAAGACACGTGGAGTGTCTAGAATTAATTTTACAGGACCCGGTTCATTTTATAAAAACCCAACCCTGTGAGAAAGCACGGGAGAAAATAATATGTTATATCTTGTTTATACAATGATACAATGAATCCTATATATAGATAATACATGTCCTACTCCTAATACATATAGGATTAAGGTTAAGGTTATTT